>CAUYPK010048430.1:0-38731 GCA_963574355.1 Loris lydekkerianus | reverse complement strand
CAAAATCTCAAAACTGCAGATGCTGGCGTGGATGTGGAGAGAAGGGAACACTTTTACACTGCTGGTGGGACTGCAAACTAGTACAACCTTTCCGGAAGGAAGTATGGAGAAACCTCAAAGCACTCAAGCTAGACCTCCCATTTGATCCTGCAATCCCATTACTGGGCATCTACCCAAAAGGAAAAAAATCCTTTTATCATAAGGACACTTGTACTAGACTGTTTATCGCAGCTCAATTTACAATCGCCAAAATGTGGAAACAGCCTAAATGTCCACCAACCAAGGAATGGATTAACAAGCTGTGGTATATGTATACCATGGAATACTACTCAGCTATTAAAAAAAATGGAGACTTTACATCCTTCATATTAACCTGGATGGAAGTGGAAGACATTATTCTTAGTAAAGCATCACAAGAATGGAGAAGCATGAATCCATGTACTCTATTATGGTTATTGGCGGGGGGGTTGGGGGGGAGGGAAGGAAGGAGGGGGTGGAGCCTTGGTGTGTGCCACACCTTCTGGGGGCAAGACATGATTGCAAGAGGGACTTTACCTAACAAATGCAATCAGTCTAACCTGGCGTATTGTACCTTCAATGAATCCCCAACAATAAAAAAAAATAAAATAAAATAAAATAAAATGCTGAAAAAAAAATTTAATAAAATCAGTTTTGGAGTCAAAAAAAAAAAAAAAAGAAAAGAAAAGAAAGCCTCCTTGAGGAAGTAACATTGGACATGGGCGTTCTCTCTGATAGCTTAGAGCAGGCGTCCTCAAACTACGCCCTGCGGGCCACATGTGGCGGTGTGATTGTATTTGTTCCTATTTTGTTTTTTTACTTCAAAATAAGATATGTGCAGTGTGCATAGAAATTTGTTCATAGTTTTTTTTTTTAAACTATAGTCCGGCCCTCCAACGGTCTGAGGGACAGTGAATTGGCCCCCTGTTTAAAAAGTTTGAGGACGCCTGGCTTAGAGATTCCAGTCTCATGATCCTATTTGTGTTTCAAACATGGGTGCAAAATGGGAGCAGAGAGGCCAGTTGGGCAGACACTGCCAGCTGACAATGAGGTTGGTTTGATCAGGGTAGAGGAATAATGGAGGCAGCCAGGAGTCCTATTGAGTGGAAGGGATTTGCCAGAGGTGATAACAGGACATTGGGTATGGCTGGAGATGGAGGTGGATGGCATTCCTTGTAGTGATGTGGGTAATAATGAAGGAAGAAGCTGGAGAGAGGGGAAGATGCATTGAAACATGGACCAGTTGGACGTATGAGCTGGGTGCTGAGTCTGGAACTCAGAAGAAGGGGGTCAGTATAACAAAATGACTGCCTTATGGGGTAAACTACATGGCCAGCATCATTTTATGAGGTCCTAAATCTGACATCGGAGGCAGACTTTGAGTTTAGCCTTGGAAAGCCAGCACCTCAGAAGGAGAGAGCCTCTTAGGAACCATTCACCCCAAAGCACCTAGGAAAGGAGGAGAGGAATGTCCTGTGGTCTGGGCAGCACAGAACTTTATCCCCACTGAGGCTGTGGCCAGGTGGTGGGCCTATGGGACCACTGAGAACAGCTCTGAGCTATGAGAACTCCTAGAGCACCCTGGAAAGCAAATATCAGGGTCCATGGACCTGTGGGCTGCTGGGACCGTCCTGCTCAGAGCAGAAAGGCAGGGGGAGAAATGGAGATGCTGGCAGAGAGGGACACCTCTTGCTCATCTCTGTGTCCCTGGGAACCAGCCAGTGCTGGGACCCATTAGCACCTCAAAACTGCTGCACTAAAACTTGGTCAATAATGCTGACCAAGCTCTGCCACTACCTTACCTAGTGACCTTGGCCAAGTGATTCTTACCTCTCTATGCCTCAGTTTCCCCACTGGGAGAGGTGACAATAACCACTACTCTAAGCATTTCTCCCATACTGACATAAAATGAGACAGTACCCAAGAAGTCACCAAAAGAAGTCTTACAAACAAACAGACATAAGTGGCAAGAGATTAGAAAGGTATAGCTGTGTTGCTCTGGCCCAGACATGCCCAGGCATAAACACGAGTGGCTAATGAGCAGGGGCAGCTCTCCAACTGATGTTCCACGTGAGTCTAAATTCTACGGATATACTGGACCCTTTACTTCCCTTGGACTGGCTCTCCCCTGGGACAGTTCTCATCACTACTCCAATTCCTTGGCCACTTCAGAAAATCACTCTCCACCACTCAGCCCCGCCAGACACCTGCAAGCCTAGACCTTTCCAGATCCAACCCCTCTGAGGGAGAACAAGGATGGGCCAGTGGGAATGGCCCCTTCTGGTACTCATTGGTGCTGGTCACCAGAAATTCCTTCCTCCTCTGCTTCTTGGGCACATGGTAGGATTGTACCTTCCCACCCACCACCCTCTGGAGTTGGGCATAACCATAGGGCCTGCATTATGAGATATAAGCACAAGTGACAGTTGTCACAGGCTCTTCCTCCCCCTGTTATAGGAATAGCCAAAGCACAGATGGATCTCAGGACCCCAGCTGAGCCACAGTGGACACAGAACACAAACATGAAAGCAAAATCTTGGTGGCTTCCAGCCCCTGAGAATTCAGGGCTGTTGGTTATGACAACCTAACTCATCCTGACAAAGACACTCTCCCCACCATTCACTGTCCCCCATATGTATAGCCGGCTCTCACTGATGAGGCAGAGGCCTCAAGGGGATGCTCAGCTCCAGTTCTGACCTGCATAACAGAGAAATGCAAGCAGTGGGTGGTTCTAACATGCAAATCCAATTACTATCTATCCCTCCCCTGTTTAAGCATATTTCTGTGGCTCCCTAGGGCCCTTAGCACAAAGCCCTCTTGAGATCTGCTCTTGTCTACATCACTAGTTGGCATCTTGCTAACTTCTATCAGGTCCACACTTTGCACTCTGCTCACAGTAGGCAGCTCTCCCAGCTCCCAGGTTCTGGTTCTATCCACTTAGATCACCCTTCCTCCCACCACGCTCTCCTCTCTGTCCATCCACCATCCCCCTCCCTCACCTGGACACTCCTATGCAGCCATGTTAGGGCCATTCTACATACAGCTCCACTGCAAATTCCACCACACGGCCCTCCCCTCATGGCAGCACCATGGCCTGTTCACTCATCTGCCTGACCCATGAGCCTGTCTTTTTATTCCCTATGCCCAGCCCAGTGTTTGGCACATAAATGTCCAACAAAGGCTTATTTTAATTATAGGAAACAAAGAAGGAAGGGAGGGAAGGGGGACCACCAGAGAACAGGTGTGATATCCTCTCACTCACTTGTACTGCTCTTTGGCCTGCATAATGACAAAGTCCCACTTGTAGTTCATTTTCTGGTTCAAGAAATTGTAATTTTCCTAGAGAAGAAAAACAGAATATGGATAGTGAGCCCCAAGGCATATGTCATGTGCTGCAGGGCAAAAAACCCTGAGCCAACAAGAACACGCCCCCAGTCCATCGCAACCACAGACGGACCCAGCTTCACAGTGGACCCCACTTCACAACAGTGTCCACTCACAATGATTTCACAGTAAGTCTTATTTTTTTTATTTTTTTTTTTAATCAATATATCCCAATCTGATTAGGAAGAGAGAATCGGGGATGAGAAAGAATATGCAAACTCAACATTCAATGTCACAAATCTACAAAGATTAAGCCCTAACACCAATGTGATTTTGGCCCTTCTAAAAACATGTCTGTAAAGAATAAAAACACGGCAAGATTGTTACCCTCTACCCAGAAATTCTAGCCTTTTGAGGTTTAGAGGGTGTTTGGGGGAAAATTTGGTTTACCCAGCCTAAAACAAAAGTCTGAATGGAACTATTATTTTCCCACCATAAACCCAAGTTCAAATCTGTTAACCAAGGGTGGTCCATCATAATACATATTGATTAAGTCAATATGTCCCTTGCTTTGGGACAACACAAAACAACTAATAAATGGATGGATGGATGGATGGATGGATGGATGGATGGATGGATGGATAAATGGATGGGTAGGTGGATGATAAGGTTGCATATTAATGTAATTATGTGGGAAAGACAGAAAAAAATCTCAATACTACATTCTATTCAATTATAATAATCTCTATCTGAAAACACCTCTGTACCTTTTCATATTCTTCCAAAACCCCTTTCTTCTTGATATTTCGCTTGGCCAGATAGATGGCTGGAAAGGAAAGTAGTGACATTTTCCATCATCATCACATTTCAAAACCCCATCTGCAACTCCCTGTGCTGGAGGCTGCCATGCTCAGAGTGGCAGGGAAAACACCCAGCGCTCCCTGTCCTTGCCCCTGGAACACACCCAGTACAGATGTGAACTGACATACAGGTCATGATGACAGCAAGACAAATGTCACTAAAACGCAGCAAGTAAATTAGCAGCACATAAAGCATTACCCAAGGCATAGATGGGGGTAGAGTATTTACCATAATCTGTATCTTCAGCTGGCCATTGCTGGGTGGGCCAGAAATAGGGTGTCTGCAAAAAAAAACAAGAGAAACCATGCTTTAATACTGGGTTGCAACCCCATGCACCCCGGGTCCCATCACTAAAGAATAAAACTACAGGAGGTGCCTGTGGCTCAATGAGTAGGGCACCAGCCCCATATACTGAGGGTGGCGGGTTCAAACCCAGCCCCAGCCACTCTGTAACAAAAAAATAGCCGGGTGTTGTAGTGAGCACCTGTAGTCCCAGCTGCTTGGGAGGCTGAGGCAAGAGAATCACCTAAGCTCAAGAGCTGGAGGTTGCTGTGAGCTGTGATGCCACAGCACTCTACCGAGGGTGACAGAGTAAGACTCTGTCTCTTAAAAAAGAGAGAGAGAGAGATAAAACTACCCTAGCCCTCTCCACCATTCCTAAAGTCCTGATCTGTTAACATATGAAGCCAACCAATTTTTTTTTTTTCTGCTGTCACCCGGCTGGAGGGTAGTGATGTGATTATAACTCACTGCAGCCTCACACTCCTGGGCTCAAGCTATCTTCCCACTTCACTGTGATTACTGGTAAAAGCCACTGCCCCAGTTTCTTTCCAAGTGAAATCAATCCTACGTTAATACCCAAGACTCACCTGAAAACGGTAGAGGCTGTTGTCAGGTTTGAGAATGAGATTCTTGGGGTCTTGCAGGGGGTAAATGTAGCCGTACTTGACAATGAAGTTGCCCAAGTTCTGTGCCTCTAGGGAGAAGCAGTTCAAACACAGATGTGAAGAGCAGGGCCAAGGGCAGAAGCTCAGTGCCTTGCCCCACACAGCACCCCAAACTCAGGGAGAGATGTCCCTATCCTAACAGTGCTGCATGTGAGGAATGAGGAAAGTGGCTCCTGAACTTGGCTGTGGACCAGTATCAACTGGGACACACACCAGAGGAGGAGTTCCTGGTTCTGACCACAGAAATGATGGCTCTGTAAGTCTAAGTAGGAGTCAGTGAAGCTGAGAGATCCCACAGGTGGCCTGCTGCACATGGTTGGGGGCAACAGTGGGGAAAGCCCTGGAGAAGCTTCTCCAGGCCCTGTGGATCTGGAAGAGGTCACAGGATCAGGAAAAAATGTTTCTGTTAGACCAACAGACATTTTCTCACTCAAAAAAATGAGCGGGCCACGTGCTTACTTATCAACTTCTATCCCTTCCCCACCTCAGCTCTACCTGTCCCCCAGGCCCAGGCCCTTCCTCTCCTTCCCACATTGCTTGAATTCCCACCCTATTTGGTTTATTTGGAAGCACAGCCTTATTTCTGAATCTGCCTCCAAACTTTCCTGGTTCTATCTCAGAGGCACCCACAAAAGCAGATGTCTCTACACCCTTTGGAGGGGAATCCCATCCCTCCAGTCCTGCAGGGACCCAACCCACATCCCACCCCAGAGCCTGACCTCTGCCTCCCCTTTGTCAAGTCCCACTTCCTCTGTGACAGACCAGACCCTCCGTTTTCATGCCTCATTGTACCAACAACCTTTTTCCTCATATTATTCCTTCAGCTCCAATCCATCAATCCAACTGTCTCCAGACATCCTAGCTTAACCATGGTGATCATACACATGCCATGCTCAAAACTTGCCTGTGGCTTCCCACAGCCTATACCCCAGACAAAACTTGGACTCAGCAAACACGTCAGGTGCACGTCCACCTGACATGCCAGCTGAAGCTGTGACTGGCCTGGTGCCCTTCCATTTCCTGTTCACTCCATCCCAACACCATCACTCTTGCTAGACCCTCGGAGCGCCCCATCACCACCTCACACTCTTTGATCCTATCTGCCAGTCCATGTGTCTGCAGCACCCTCCCAAAGGTCTTTCTCAATTAGGTCCTTCCCAATTGCCCATGTTATTTACATGGTCTCAATAATTTGTATGAAAGAACTCTTTCGTTCTCTTTTGTTCTTGATTCTGCTTGATTGGCACAGGAAAGTTGTGTCTCTCCAATTAAAATGTAAGTTTCTCAGAGATATGGGCTAAGCCTCCACCCAGTTTCCCCCATGGTGATGAGCACATAGCCATCCTCAGTGACTGAGTGTGGGACAAGCTCTCACCCACATTGGAGATCCAAAGCCGCTCAACGATCCATTGCAGAACGTCACTTCCTGCAAAACAGAGAAGTCTCTGGTCATTGCCATGGCCTCCTGACACCACCCAGTCCTCCTGCTGTTGCTGACTGGTGTCCTCCCTGCTCAGCTGTGATCTTGTCCCTCTTATGCCCAAGACCTTCAGGGAACTCTCCCGCTCCCTGCCCCGTGTTCAGTTCAAACTTTGCAGCCTGTGACTCGGCATGTCCATGCTGACTCAGCCGATCTGCAGCTTCCTGAAACCCAGGCACACTCAGTCTTTCCTTGTTGTGCTTATTATCTTTCACATCATAATCATTTGTGGGTGGACTGTCATTCATTAACAGGACAGTAAACAGACTCAGTCTAAACACTTAAAACAAAACCAGATGCAAGGCCAACTGGTTTATGGGACTCTGGATACTCAGAAGTAAAACACAGCCAGGCCTGGGATGAGGAGGAGATGCTGCAGGCAGGGGCCGGCTCTCCTGCCCCCCTCAGTCCTAGGAGAACTCCGAGGAGTCAGAAAATTCTCAATTCTAACCTGGCTCTCCACATTGTAGTGAAGGTACTTCTGTCAAAAACAGGAAAACAAGACCTATCTTAGAAACACTTTGTAGGTTGATTTGTAACTCTGGACAATGGAACATGGATACCATTTGTACTCTTGCCCTGGGCCCTGTGAATCTTAGAGGCCGTCTCGAGAATTACACAGAGTGAAGGCTCGCATGAAAATGAAGCAGGAGAGGTGGGCAGGACCAAGGTCAGGATTCAGGTTATCTAGGGGCCAAGGCAAGTCAAGTTCTACCAACAAGCCCAGAGCTGCCGCAGGACCCCATGGAAGCTCTGAGCCCCTTGCTCAGCCTGAGGGTGCTCTGCCCTCAGAAGCAGACAATGTGCCTTTTAGGAGAAGGACAGCAGCATCACGGGTGCTATGATGAAGATAAGGTGCCCTAGAACCAATCACCCCAACTCAGATGCCATCTTGCAAACGCCAGCAACCACATTTTCCAGAAACCTCAACCTGCTTTCCAAAGGCCAAGCTGGGTCCCTGCCTGGGTGAAAACTGGCCCACAAAACATGCCAAGAGGGTTAGGGTTGGAGATCTCACGGTCTGTATCCTAGTAACTGGACAGTCAAAAATGATCCTTCCTTCCTTGTTTCCTCGAACGGCCACTCACATGCTCTCTGAACTATGGCTCTTCCCTTCAGGTCCACACCCTAGGGCACGAAAGTCCAGCCCTTCCCTCTGCCAGCACCCACATGCACATGTTATCACTTTCCACTGATTCTTTCTCTGTTGCCCTTAGCATTATTCACCCCCAGTTGGCCATTCAGAGGCAAAATTCTTCATCTAAAATCCAGTTTAAAATCCTGTGACAGGGTATTGAGACTTTCCATAACAAGTCTCTCTTCAAATGGTACAGGGCAGTGTGCAAACAGAGAGACAGACCCAGACAGATCTCAGACTGATGAGCTCTCTCCACCATGGAGCCCGAGCCGACGGTTTTCTCATCCGCTTGACTGCTTCCCGAAGTAGACCAAATGAGATTATGGTGGCACCAGCATCCATCCCATGTGGTCTGTGCTGACAGCACAGCAGGTGGCTCAGGCTCCCATGTCAGCCACCTTTGTCCCCAGGAAGCCCCAGGTCACCTGCCATCTGAGAACTGGATGGAGATTTGCTTCTATTACAGGTGCTGATGCTGCAGGACCAGCACTTCTCCCTGTGTTCTGTTTCTACAGCGCTGGAATTTGCCCAAGCAGCAGAAATAAGGGAAAACGTGGCAGAGTGGGTGGCTCCCCCTAAATTCAGGGACGGGGTGCAGGGAAGCACGGACGCATGCATACTGACAGTGACAGCAGTGTGGGCTCTGGGGTCACACCTCTGGGCTCACGTCTAAGCTCACTCATGAATAAGCTTAATGAGTGATGACAAGTTGCAGAATTTCTTTGCTTCTCCATGGCCCAGCTGCCAAAACAGGATGGTCGTGTCTACCTTTAACTTCACTGTGGGTGCTAACAGGCCCAGCATGGGAAGGTGCCAGCCATGGCCACCTGCCCTCAGTTGCTGCCTGCTGACACCAGCATGGCAGTCTCACTGAATTCCTCAAATCGTTCTCTTAGACAAGGATTGTCTTTATTCCCACTTTAAAAATGAGAAAGCTGAGAATAGGGACACATAACTAGAAAAAGCCATCTAAATCTTGGTGCAGTGGCTGTGCCTGTAATCCCAGCACTTTGGAAGGTCAGGATGGGAGGACTGCTTGAAGCCAGGAGTTCAAGACCAGACTGGGCAACAAAGTGAGACTCTGTCTCTACCAAAGTAAGAAAAATTAGCCAGGTGTGGTAGTGCACTCCTATCGTTCCAGCTAGTAGGGAGATGAGTAAGAAGATTGCTTGAGCCCAGGAGTTCAAGGTTGCAGTGAGCTGTGATGGAGCCATTGTACTCCAGTCAGGAAAGAGTAAGAACACTATAAGAAAAGAGAGAGAGAGAAGAGAAGAGAGAAGGAGGGAGGGAGGGAGGGAGAGAAAGGGAAAGGAAGCAAGGAAGGAAGGAAGGAAGGAAGGAAGGAAGGAAAAGTCACCTGAAAAGAATTCTATCCAATGTTCTTTGCACAATGCCAGGCCAGGACTCCATAAAGCAAGCATTCCATAACCTCCTATTAACCATCCCTTATGAACACAGTTGTATTAAGCATTGGGGTTACCCAGGTAAGTGAGATAAGATACCACCTCATGAAGGGCCTCCCAGTCCTGTAGAGAATTCAGGCCAGAATGAATGACAACTAGAGCCAGGGATGGGGCAGGGGGCAGGGATGCCTTCAAGAAGAATTGCTACAGCTTCATCTTCTGTAATGTACGGAGCAGAGGCACCCTGAAAAATCTGCCTCTCAGTCCAAGTCTTGGGGTGCTCATAGCTACTCTGGTTCCCAGCTTTTCCCAAGCCTGTCCCATCAGTTTCCTTTTCTTCTGTGAGCTACCCTATAGCATTACAATTAATTCCCGTTCTGCTCCAACAAGCCAGAGGGATCTTCTGTTGCTTGCATGCAAGGAAGCCTGAGCAGTACATTGTAGTGGGGCTCCCTCTCTTGCAAGCAGTCAGAAAGGGGAAGGGGAGGCAGCTGGCAGGAGTGGCTCTGCCAAAACCAGGCACTTGGAGAGGAAAATCAGCAGTCAGGTCAGAGTGGGGTAGAAAGGAAAGGCTTGCACCGAGCACAGCGGAAGGGTGAGGCCCTGGCTTGCATTTGGAAGCTGTAGGCAATGTGCCTCGGTAGGAAACATACTTTTAACTGCAAAACCAAGGTCATAAAACAAGGACAACACATTAACCAAAATGTACTCCCCTTTTAGAGTCCTGCCCTTCCTGCCAATATCCCCAAATTGCACTCTGCAGACACTCTGCCTCTGGCACAAGGAGGAGACAGTGGCGCCATCCCCTTGGGTGGCTAAGGAGGGCCCAGATATGAATGGAAGGTAAGGAGAGGACCAGCCAGGCAGAGGCCAACTTTTTTCTGCCAAATTTTTTTTTCCTGCTACCTGATTTCATTGAAGCTAAATAAAACAAGCAAACAAAAAAGGCCCTCCTGAGAGGAACGGCTTCAAGAAGTGACCTGTTGAGTTTTGGGGTTTTTTTCTTTCTGATTCTTTTATTGGCAGAAGATTGTGTGGTTCAGGGATCATCAAGTTTCTTTTATAAGGGCTAAATAGTAAATATTTCAGCTTTGTGGGCCATAACACAGTCTCTGCACAGCTATATAGTTTGACTCTGTCGTCGTAGCATAAAAGCAGCTACAGAGGGTGTGGGTGTATTCTGATAAAGCTCCACTTGTGCCAACCCCTCTGTAGGGTCTGCTCCAGCCCAAGGCTAAGCCACGAGATACGTCACCTGTCATGGCGTGAGGGACGCTGGTGACCAGGACCCTCTGGTTCTGCATCCGGACCCCTGTTTCCGGGTTCTGCATGTCCTTCACGAGCGTTTCAATCTGTAAGACAGAGCAGGAGAAGCTGGCTGACCGGAACCACTTCAGAAGCTGGCTGAGGCCTTTTCCACAGCACTGAGAGGGATACAAAGACGCAGAGGTGGGACAGGGGCTCGTGACCTGCTGAGGAGCCAGAGGGACCTTGAACAACCACGATGCATGCAGGACTGGGTGTGTGTGCCCCACAGACACTGACCCCTTCCCCGTGCAGGACGGCCCCAAGAGGGTCCTTCTCCCTGGGAGACTTGGGGAGGGCTTTTAAGAGACGATGGGGTATAACAGAAAGGATTATGCTGGCCAGGAAGTGAGAGAACAATGCAAGAAAAGGCATGAGAGGGGCTAGAAAACAGTGGGAGCTGATGCTGACCAGCAGGTGGATGCCAGATCCAGTGGGCCTTGAAAGCCATTCCTGGAGTATGGCTTTTCCAGGGGCTATTCAGGGACAGAGGTTTAGGGGTGTGAAGAAGTTTGGTGAGATAGGGAAAAAAGTGGGTGGTCCATTCAAAGTTATTGCAACATCCCAAGAAGAAAGGACAGGGCCCCTCCCTCCATGTGTTCTCAAAAGAGCAGCCAGATGAGGCTTTCCGTGATTTTCTAATATAGTAATAACCTCTGCAGCTGACCGCCTCCTTACACAGACCACCTCCTTATGTTGACCTAATTCTCACAGACCAGACATGCATTACATGTACGTATCAGTACAGTAGGCCTAGTTCCTTATGTTAACCACCTCCATATGTTGACCTGCTTGTTACAGCCCCTTGGGTGGTCAACATACACAGGCTCTACTGTGTATCACTCCGCTGATTGGCCACTTCATGACAAGGCCCCTTTCATTCAGAGTAAGCAACCAAGTGCCCCCACTGGTCTACCTGGTTGGAACCTCCCTCCTGGATGCTTCTCCTACCACTCCCCCCTGGCTCCCTCCAATCCAGCTGTGTTGGCTGCCTTGCTGCCCCTGACCATGACAAGCACACTCCCAGCCTACTTCAGGGCCCACGCTCTGGCTGTCCCCTCTGCCTGAAAGCGTCCTTCCAGAAGATCTACGTGGCTCTCCTCCTTATAGCCTTGACAGGGCCCCCTGACCATCCTGCTTAATGCTCCAACCTGAAGTCCCACTGTTGGCCCTCCTGACCCCCTGCTCACTTTTTCTAGAACACTCGCCTTCTAACATACAAAACAGTTTACCAATTTAGGAAAGTATCTACCCTTGCTCCTAGAAAATAGCCTCTTTAAGGGTGGGTCTGTGGTTCCTTGTCGTATTCCCAAGGCCTAGGAAAGAGCCTGGAATGTGGGTAGAAATCAATAAACAGCCATTGTGTGAATTAATAAATAAGTGAGGGCAGGGGCCGAGCCCTGGAAGGGCAAAATTGACTGAATTTGCAAGTGACCAGGTAGGTCAGAGAGGGTGGTGACAGAAATGACTGCCCCAAGTAGAGAAGAGACAAGGGCAGAAATATGAATTAGAAAGTGCTGAATATCAAAGAGAGAGTTAAAGTCCAACAGGATCAATGAACCATCCAGGGAAGACTGAGCTTCAGGGAGACAGCCGCCAGCACAGCCCCGATTGTATTTAGGGTTGTTTTTCTTTGTATTGTTAAAAACCGATGTTCTACTTGAAAAAAAAAAAAAATTAAATGGAAATAAAATCAGTTGAAGGATATTATAAAACCAACTGGATGTTTGACACTATTAAAAAGAAAACCCAGGTGTTTCTCTTATCATTCAGTATTTGCCACTGACATTGATAAAGCCTCAGGTCCAGAGGTTTCAAACTTCATGTTCCCCAGAAAAGCCCCTGTTACCAGGGAAACCATCCACTCCTTCTGCCCCAGATGAGCTTGTCAATAATCAGTCAGTCATTCAACAACCAGATACGGCCATGGTCAACTCTGGAAAGCCAAGAGAAGAAAAGCCAAGGAGCTTACTGCCTGGTGCAAGGATATTCCAGGACGATGTGTCACATCACAGTGTCATGTGAACACAATAGAGCTAGAGCCTGCCAGGAGGGCAAGACTCCTGAAGGGAATCTTACAACGATGAGTAAGAACCAGGCAGTGGGCTGGGAAGAGGAGGGTGGATTAGGCTACTCCAGGATGCAGGGCCACAGGAGCAGAGGCACAGAACAGGAACCAGCTGGCAGACACAAAGCCCATGCATGCCTTACTGGGCCCAAAGCTCTCTCCAGAGGTCCCGGCCACCGTGTGCACTGGACACATCTGCGTGGAAGGCTGCACCTTAAACCCAGCCATTACCCAAAGTAAGACAGTTCTCCGATTTTCCTGATCGCCTCCATGTAACTACCTGTTTACGCCTTCATTATTCTCCTGTCATTTAATAAAATAGCACTCGACAATGCTATATGGACCCCCCTGAAATTTACAGTCCTTTCACAATTTGAAGGTGCTTGCAGTCCAGAGAAAGGAACCCAAAGTTCTCCCAGCCTCCATGGGATCTCCCTTCTCTACTAACTGTATGATCTTGGGCATCTCACAATCCATCTGAATCTCCTTCTGCTACCATAAAATGGGGACCATGATACTCTGTGCCCCACCAACTAATATGGTGTTGTGATCTCTTAGAATCTAATTAAATGATTGTGTAAAAATGTTCTACGAGGAGAGAGAGATGTTATGTATGCATAAAGATATGTACTTTATAAGGAGAGAACTATGTTAGTTGTTAGAATCATGATAGTAATGATTACCATGTATGTACAATTAATGCATTTTTGAAATCTTGCATGCAGAGTTGTGTTGAGTGCCTAGTAGTAGAAACCCCCCTCGACAAATCAAACAAATACAGGTCTTTATTGAGCATGTATTAAGTGAGGGTTTAACAGGGTAAAAGACATACTCCAAGACCTTGGAGAGTGGGGGGGAAATTATGTGCGAATAAAAAGTTAACTAACACACAAGCTAGAAATCTGAGTGCAGAGAAAGCTCAGTCCCAATCCCTGCTCCAATTTAGAAGCTAAAGACCTTAGGTTAACTGCTAAATTTCACTAAGACGTGTTGCTCTGTAGAGATTACAACAGTATCTACACCATCACAGAGATGTTCTGAGGACTAAGGGAGATGAAGGATAGAAAGCGCTTAGCACTGTGCTGTGTACCAAGTATTTATGAACCAGCAATGGCAGACTGGCAGAGATGATCCCCAGAGGGTGCACAGAGGGACTGCAGAATTTCCCTAGGTGGTGAGGACCACGCTACACTCCGCCAGGGTGTGGGAAGGACCGGGGCTTCTCAGTGCAGGAAAGGGAAGAGATTGAAAGTGGAACCTTGTTCACTATTGGTAGAAATGCAAGATGGCACAGCCGCTATGAAAACCAGTATGGAGGGTCATCAAAAAAAATTTAAAATAAAACTGCCATAGGATCCTCCAATACCACTTCTGGGTATATATCCAAAAGAATGGAAGTCAGGATCTGGGAGAGCATCTATGCACCCCTATGTTTCACCGTAGCACTGTTCATCTTAGCCAAGATGTGGAAATAGCCTCCGTGTCCATAGACAGATGAACAGACAAAGAAAATGTCACATATGTGTACAATGGAATATTAGTTGGTCCTTAAAAAGAAGGAAATTCTGCAACAAGGTGGATAAGCCTAGAGGACTGCAGGATAAGTGAAATAAGCCAGCCACAGGGCTGTCATCAGAATTTCACGCACATGAACCATCTAAAATAGGCAAGTTCATAGAATCAAAGATGGTTGCCATGGTCTGGGAAGGGGGGAGGGGAAAATAGGAGTTGCCAGTCATCGGGCATAAAGTTTCAGGTAAGCAGCATGAGTATGTTCTAGAGATCTGCTGTACAACACTGTTCCTCAAGTTAGCAGTATCGCATTGTGCACTTAAACTTTCATTCAAAGGGTAGAGCTCATGTTAAATGCCTTTACCACCATAAATTAAATGTGGGGTTTTCTTGGTTTTAAGAAAAAAGAGAGAGATTAACACAGCTACATCAGAGGTGAAGGATCATTCAAGGCAGCCCTGAATGGAAATGGTCTACCCACCACCTCCCACCTAAGCAGCCTTCTCCTGAAGCTAGGAGCCCACCTTCCCAAGGAGTGTGGGACGATGTTCTAACTCAACACGGAGGGATGGGATTTTCTATTTCAGTCTTTGCTCCCAAACCAGTATTTGCAGCTGAACCACAATCTTGAGAAACAGGCTGAGCCAGGTGCACAGCAGAGGCCACTCCAAGGACAATGCCAGTAACTCAGCCAGCTGCAAGACCCAGGCAGCCCCAGTACTTCCTGTGCAAGGCTGACTGTGAGCATCCTCTGCACGGATGCTTTCTCGGCTCACAGAGTTGTCTTGAACCAGAAACTACTCATGGAGGCTCCATTCAGATCCGTCCTTACCCTGCCTCAGGGTCAGAACCTGACAGCATCTCAGGTCACTAGGTCAGCCATGGGGCCAGCAGAGAGAGGGGAGCAAAGAGACAACCCCAGGGGAGTGTTGGGGCATTCTACGGTTGGTAGAAATGCAAGATGGTGTGGCTGCTATGGAAACCGGTGCTGGGAGGTGGCTCCACTGCTCCTGGGGATGGCCAGGGAAACTAGGAGCCGTACATTGGCTTTTTCCAGAATATTCAACCAACCATGGGCCTCCAATCTATATGGTACCCCAAGAAGTCCCTGATTTCCTAATGTGAGGGTCCAAAACACCCCATTCCCACATTAGCTGCCAGATGAAAGGCTGCATTCATTCCAAAAATACATATTTTCTTTGAGACAGAGTCTCACTCTGTCACCCTGCCTAGAGTGCCGTGGCATAATCATAGCTCACAGCAACCTCAAACTTCTGGGCTCAAGCAATCCTCCTGCCTCAGCTTCCCAAGTAGCTGGGACTACAGGTGTCTGTCCCAACACCTGGCTAATGTTTGTATTTTTGTAGAGATGGGGGTCTCTCTAGCTTGGTCTTGAGTTCCTGGCCTCAAGCAATCCTTCTGCCTCAGCCTCCCAAAGGGTTAGGATTACAGGCAAGGGCCACCACACCCGGCCTGATTCAAAAATTTGTCATTAAATGAAACAACAGTATTTCATGCAAACAGGGGGCCCCGTAGGGGGGAGAAGAAATCTAATCTTACTTTTTTAAAAGTTAGAAACCTGAGTTTCTCTGATAGAAAGTTGGCAGATTTGATTCCTTGTCTTTGCATTAAAAAAAAAAAAAAATCTAGCTATAAAGAGTTTGAAAATAACCTTCAGAGGAGGAATAATGAGAGTTATTTTAAAAACACAATGAGGGGAGTCAGATTTCTTTCCAGCAGGTGCGTCACCCTTCACAAAAAGGAAGGGCTGGGTGGGAGGATGGAACATCACATGGACCTCGGGAACTTTCTGTTTTTTAGAGACAGGGTCTTGCCCTGTCACTCAGGCTGGAGTGCAGTGGTATTATCGCAGCTCATTGCAGCCTTGAACAATGGGGCTCAAGCGATCCTCCTGCCTCAGCCTCCCCTGTCACTGAAACTGCAGGTGCACCCAGTACCCATGGCCCTGGGAACATTTTGAGGAAGTTCAGCCCACTGGAATTTTGATCAGTACTCTGTAGGCCTTACCCCTTCTAAATTCTTCTGAGGCATCCCCTCTGCCACCCGATGGGGACACCACAGACCCTAGCTCTATGGGCTAAACTGTGCCCATCCCTCCAAATTTACATGTCAAAGTCCTAAGTCCCACACCTCAGAATGGGGCTGTTTGGGGAGACAAAGTCTTTAAAGAGGTAAGTAAGGTAAAAATGGGGTTACTGGGTGGACTGCAGTCCCATCTGACTGGTGTCTTTATGAGAGGAGATTAGGACCTGGGTGGGTACAGAGAGAAGGACGTGAGGACAGGGGGAGACAACGGCCACTACAGGCAGAGGAGAGACGCCTCAGCAGGAACCACCCGTGCCACACCGTGGGGTCAGACTTGTAGCCCCCAGAATTGTGACAAAAGAAATTTCTGTTGCTTAAGCCACTCAGCTTGTGGCACTTTGCAGTCTGCGTTCCGTCCTCAGTCGGAAACACTCCCTCCCCTTGACGGAGAGGAGAGAATTGCAATGGTTTCCCAAGTGCTCCAGAGAGCAGGAAGTCCTTGCCTTTTCACTCCAAACTGCCACAGGCTCTCACACCCTCCTTGTGTCCTATGGGTGTCCCACTGGAGATGAGGGCAGAACCCAGGCATTCTCAGCCTGACACCAATTCCCCCATTCCCCAACCAGACTCAGCTTCTCAGCTCCTCCCAAAAAGCATCAGCCCCATCTCGTTCCCAGACCGAACGTTCATGGCCCGCAGCTTGGCTCCTGCTCACCCAGCTCACCCAGCTCACCCTGCGTGGGGAGAAGAGGGTCAGGATGTCAGCCACACCCTCCTCTCTCAGATACCACGGCTCAGAGGTGAGACTGCCGACCCGCCTGGAGCCCCACATCACAGAGGGATCAGAAATGATGGCTTTGATGGCTTCAGCACCCCACCCGCACGCCCACACCCTCTTGCACTAAAGAGCTGTCACTCACTGCAGGGGCTGGAATTTTCCTTTAAGCTGGAGAAGGCTGGGAAGGGGGCAATAATAATCAGTGCTTTTTATACAAAGATGGGGAAAGTGTCCCGGAACGACAGGGCTGCTTTTCTAACAGGGGAGGGTGTGCTACTGTGAATCAGCCTGGCCACATGGAGTCTGGCCACCTCTGCCATTCACCCCGCTGTCCCCCAGACATTCAAGAGCACTAGGTCTTCGCCAGGGCTCGGTGTCTGTTCCCCCAAATCTGTTCTTCCTACCCTGGGCAAAAGCCCAGGAAGCAATACAGGTGACCCCTGCTGAAACGTGGCCAACTTCTGTCGATCCCACTTTTCTTTTCAACACATCTCTTATCTGCCCACCAAATCCCGCCTCAGCAGAACATCTTCTAACCTCCCTCCTGGACTAGCAATTCTGCCTTTCAACCTCCACCTGTCTCCAGCCTCTGGGGTGCCCTCTAATCCAGGCGTCTCGACTGCTGCCCCATTGACGTTGGAGCTGAATCATTATTTGCAGGGGTGGGGAGGTTCTCCTGTTTAGCCACATCCCTGGCCTCTACCCTAAATTCCAGGAGGACCCCACCCCCGCTGTGATGACCCAGAATGTACCCAGACGTTGCTAAATGTCCCCACACTTTACTTTCATCCTGGCTGCACATTCCAACTACTTGAGAAGCTTTTATAAAAAGACCAATGCTTGGGCTCCACCTCCAGATCAAGTATTAATAAGTCAGAGCCTCCAAAAACAGTGATTTGATATCAATATTTTTAAAAGCACAACCAGACTGAAGTACTCATCCTCTCTCACTGGAATCAGCTTTCTAGCATATAAGCCAAAGCATCTTATACATCACTGATTTTAAAACCGCAAACAACTTCTCATTAAACTCAGAAAGCATCAAACTCTTTTATTCTGACACGTGAAGCCCTCCAGCTCTGGGCCTACCTGCCAGCCTCCCCGCCCATCAATTCCAAACCCACCTCCTGCCCACTCAGGGTCAGCAACCCCAAGCCCTAAGGAATCTCCAAACCACCATGCTATTTCACTCTCCAGTATTGTGTTTGCCAGAAATGTCACTTATCCCATCTTCCTGGCCAAAAACTACCGACCTTGTATTACCTGCCTCAGTTGCAAGCCCCCTCGTGAAACGTGTCCTGCTCCCAGGGTACAACCCACCATTCCCCACTTAGAACTCTGTGCATCCTCTAACAATGCCTGCCAAACCTACGTAACTCCTTTTTTCTCCTAATTTATACGTTGTCTTTCTCTACTAGACTCCCCAGCTCCTGGCATCATGCCTCAAACACAAGTGCTCGATTATGTACGAACCAAAGGCAAGAACGATACAAACAAGAGATACCACACTCTGCCCGGGTATCCTCGCTATTTCTGTTTCTCCACTTCCTTTCCAAATAAAGACATGCCAGAAGCCACAGGGGAAAACAAAGCTGTCTCGCAGAAGGCTTCTCCAGGTGGCACCAAGAAAAGTCAGTCCCGCTGTGAATCTGAAGGGCAGTGGGGCTGGGACTGGCAGGGAAGGGATCGTAGAGGGGGATAGGCCAGCATCAGAACAAGAGCCCATGGGTGCCGGAGCCACGGGAGGCCACCCACCTGTGCTTGCCTGTCCATTGCATGTCATCAGCCGACCCCCTAGCAAAGCCATGGACAGGCCAGCCCTCCACCTCCTCCGGCCGCAACTGAACAAGCCCAGGTGTCAGAGGTGGGAGGCAGCTTGGCTGGTGGGCACGCTCACTCGGGCTGCAGCACGCCTGAGATGGCCACAGGTGCGGAAGCAGTTGCAGGAGAGGGAATTACAGGAGAAGGGCCAGCCCTTCTAACCAGCACCACACTCTCCTGCCTGTGAGAAACTGCTGTTTCCTAAGTGTCTGGAGTTGCAGGGGACACAGGAGGACCCTGGGTGGACGCCCTTAGCTCGGGGAAGGGAAGGCATCCTATCCAGGCCTCTCGTCACACCTAATTTGCAAATCTGTCATATCACTTGCCTATTCCAAATTCTGCCATGGCTCTCCCTACTAAAGCCACCTTCAAAAGGTTCCCAAGGTGCCTGAGGATCCCCTCCATGTCAGCCTCCCTTTCCCACCTCCCACTCCCTTGTATTCCAAACTTCATCCATGGCAGAACAACACGTCCTCAAACCCACCAGGTTCCCCAGACCTCTGTGCCTCAGCACATGCTATTCCCTCTGCCTGAACACCTTTCCTTTCCTCTCTGCCTGAACAAATTCTTCAGCTCTGTGCCCCCAAGCCCTTTTAACCAGGCTTCCCACAGCCCCTGTGCTCTGCCCTACATCATGGGAAAGTCCAGAGCACTGTGTCACATTTGACAACAGAAGAAGGCCACTCTTGTACTTTTTTTCTGGTTTCACCACTTAGTGGTTGTGTGACTGGCAAGTCGCTTAACCTCTCTGAGTCTCATTTCATCCTCTGTAAATGGCTTATGGAAAAGACGAGATAAGGCACTGAATCAGCACTCAGGATGCAGGCAGCCAGGTCCACATTCCTCCGGTCTGGGCCCTTCTGCAGAAGGCTGGACAGCTAGTGCAGTAAGGATCCTTGGCACCAGCTTTTGAATCCTCTTCTGCCGACTGTTATTCTATCCCCAACACTAAAGAACTCTGGGACACGACCAGGGACCTTGGAATACACAACCAGGACTCTGTGGCATAAGACAAAGGGACAGAGTGATGCTGGAGGTGGGGACAGAATCAGCAGGACGCAGAGGACATCACTCAGCTTGGGAAGTGGAAGAACCAGACGTCACTAAGGAAGGAAGGAGAGAAAAGACTTTCCCAGCAGAGGGGACCCACGGCCTGGAAGGGCATAGGGTTCCTAGAAAGGGGAGGAAGCCTTCGAGGCAGGAACCCCTGAGTCCTGTGGCTACTTTGCTTTGTTTCCTGGAGGGCAGGTGCAGAAAGTGGGTACAAAGGTAAAGCCTGAGATATGGGTCACAGCGGGATCCTGAGGGGTCAAGCTGAGAAGGTTGGACTTCATCTTGTGAACATGGGAGGCCAGTGGAGGGTTTCAGGTTGAGGAGGTCACAGTTGGTTTGAGAAAGAAAGCCAGTGTATGATGGATGTCACGGATGGGGGAAGATAGAGGGGAGGCTGGGGCAGAGGAGGGGTGCTGGGGAGGGGAAGTTTAGGTAGAGGAGGGGGCTGGGGTAGAAGCAGGGGCTGAGATGAAGGAAAGGGCCTACAGTGGAGGAGTGAGGTTGAGGCAGAGGGGGGCAAAGCTGACCAAGACACCAGTTAGAAGGCCAAGGTAAAGACAGGAGACTCTGCTAGGCAACAGTCATGACAGCAAGGAGTATTAGAGATTCAATCAACAAACTGTGTATCTGCAGACAATTACACTCTCAGGCTCCAAGTCAGTCCTGAGAGGAGAAGGCAATCCTGGGATAGATCCCAGAAAATGATCTAAGACTTTTCAGAGAACAGACTCAGGTGATTTCTCCTGCTTTTAGGAACTGGTGTCTGCAATATAGGCTCTGAGCACTTTCCAGGTTAGACAACATTCGGCCCCTCTGTTTTACACACAATTCTAACACCTCTACTCCCTGGAATAAAAGCCCAAGCTTCCTAAAGTAGGGGGACAGAGTGTGACCAACTGTCCCAGTGTGCCCAGGACTGTTCTGGTTTTAGCATTGAAAGTCCTGGGCAAATTGGGACGTTGGTCACCAACGATACCATCTAAATGAGCTCCATAGGCTCAGGGAAGGGCCAGCTTGTTGCAAACACTCAGGTAATTCTCTGAAACAAGAAAAGCCTAAGAAGATAGACACTGCACTGTGGAAAGTGCCTGTGGGTGGGAGGAAGGGCAAACAAGTAATCTGGGACTTAATCCTCCATAGATCTCTTCTGACACCAGTTATCTCAGAAGCTCAGAACAAAATGAACCACTTTGTCCCCAGACACATAGGCCCACAAGTGCATTCCAACTCCCACATGTCCATCCAGGATAGACACTTCATGCCTCCCACTTGGTTTGAGAAAGCATTTGCAACAGAAGAGAAAAGGTTCCCATTTCTGCAGCCAGCACAGGAAAAGGGAGAAAAACAGACATACACATATACACCCTTTGCCCTCCAAAAAGAACACTTTCTTATGGTAAAGTGTACACAGACATACATTTTAAAATAATGCAGTCTTAAATCAGAAAAAAATGGTTAAAAAAATGTTGATGGAACATCTGGGTGTCTTATAACAATATCAGCAGGCTGCCTCAAATCTGACAAAGCCTGGGCTGAACTGTCTTCGGGCACCCTCCTCTCCAAGTAACAGGTTGTTTTCACTCCATACCATCAGCGCTGGCCTTGCAGTCTCCACTATAACGGAGACATGAAAACCTAATTAGTATAGTCTTCAATAGCGACACACACAGCAAATTAGTCAATTAATAAGATCAAGTCGCACAGACCAAAGCGACGCCCCTCCCCTCCATCCTGCCCAGCATCTCATCCACACTACCCAGAGTTGCGTCCCCGCCCACCGTCAGGGCCCAGGTGGGCACCAGGGTTACCTTCTGCAGAAATGCCATCCTCGGCCTGTACTGCTGGCCTTGGTGTCGGATTGTCATCCTGGACCCCGGATGAATTCACGATCAGAGCACTGATGGGAGGGGAGAGCAAGTGCCCCCAAGTCAAAGGCCAGCGCGCCTCGCCGGGCCCGGGCGTCGGCAGCGAGGCGGCGGGGCGGGCAGGGCAGGGCGCGGGCTGCAGCCTGTGGCCACTCGACGCTCGCTGGGCGCCCGCCGGCTCCGGGAGCCGCTGGAACCCGCGCCAGCCAATCGGCGAGCGGCGCCGCGGGCTCATTAGCATGCGCTGCGCGTGCGCCCACCTGCCACGAGGGGGCGGTGTCCCGCTCCGCCCGCGCCCCGCGGAGGCTCAGGTGCCAGAGCAGGTCAGGGCCAGCGGGAGGGAGGATCTGTCGCAAGGAGACGGCTTTATAGCCTCGGGCGGATTTGTGTACAGGCAAAAAGCCCTCCCTGATGAAGCGCTGCGGAAAACACGCGCTTTCCCAGGCTAGCTCTGCCACTAGTTAAGCTGGTAGCCTTGGGCACGTTCCTTAAAATCTCTAAAAATCAATTTTATCATCTGACAAGTAAAAAATTTGAAAATGGGATCGTAATATCCTACAGAAGTAGTCCCAGCTACTTGGGAGGCTGAGGCAGGAGGACTGTTTGAGCCCAGAAGTTTGAGGTTGCTGTGAGCTATGATGCTACAGCACTCTACCCAGGGCGACAAAGTGACACTCTGTCTAAACAAACTAAATAAATAAATATCCAGGCATTGTTCCAGACGCCTGTAGTTCCAGCTACTGGACAGGCTGAGGCAGGAGGATTACTTGAACCCAGGAGTTTGAGGTTGCTGTGAGCTAGGCTGAGGCCATGGCACTCTAACCCTGGCGACAGAGCTAGACTCAAAAAATAAATAAATACATAAATAAAAGAAGAGAGACAGAAAGTGAAGAAAGAAAAGAGGAAGGCGCTAGTCCCTACTAAACTAGCTAGCTGGCCTTGGGGCATGTTATAATTTACTTCTCTGGTTCTTAGAGTTTGGGTTTATTTGTTTTTAATAGACTTTATTTTTAAGAACAGTTTTAGGTTCACTGCAAAATTAAGCAGAAGGTTTAGAGATGTCCCACAAATCCACTCTCGTCACCCATGAGTAGGTCCCTACCAGAGTGGGACATCCGTTACAACTGATGAACCTACGTTGACACATCGCTATCTTGGTGTTTTCATCTCTAGAAAAATGAAAGGATACATCATCAAAAGCCTTTCTGCACTATCATGTACTTCTTTCTACTTGTAATTGATGGCTGTCAAGGGTAGTAGTTAAAATGTTTGAAGTTGGGACAGAGCAGAAAGAGGTTTGTCTTCGGAAGGCACCGTCAGCCGTCAACCAATATCTTGCTCTGTTTTTTTTTTGTTTGTTTGTTTGGTTTTTTGTTATTGTTTTGTTTTTGTTTTCTAGACAGAGTCTTGCTCTGTTACCTGGGCTAGAGTGCCTTGACATCAGCCTAGCTTACAGCAACGTCAAACTTCTGGTCTCAAGTGATCTTCCTGCCTCAGCCTGCCCAGTAGCTGGGATTACAGGCACCCACCATTACCCTGGGCCAATTGTCCTACTTTTAGTAAAGATAGGGTCTTACTGTGCCGGTGAGTTCAGAGTGCAGGCACGAGCCACCACACCCAGCCCAGTGTCTCTCTAAAGCAGTGGTCCCTGTCCATTTTGGAGAGGGCCATATTTACCTGTGAGAATCTGATGACAGCTATGAACACTTTCAGGAAACATTCTCATGAGTGCACACACATACAGGCACACTTTAGTGTACACACACGCGCGCACACATTCACACAACACTGAAGTTTACAAACAATATCAAGGGGTTCATGGTTTGAGTCCCTGATTTAAAGGAATTTAGAGGCCTGTGGACCCTGCAGAGGTTCACCTGTGCAGAAGAACAGAGACCGTGCCGAGCAAACTGGACCACTGAGAAGAACGTTCCTAGCGTGAGCTGAGATCCAAGGACAGTCATGGTATCTGGACTTTTTCTTATGCAGCATCTTTGGGGCCTAATTTTACACAGAGCGCATGCTACAATGTGCCAGAGCAGAACTATGGACTTCCTTCCAGCTTCAACATTCCTTGATTCTTTCTTTCTTTCTTTCTTTTTTTTTTTTGAGACAGGACTCAGACCAGGCTGGTCTCAACCTCCCGCCCTCATGTAATCCTCCCATCTCAGCCGAGTAGCTGAGACTAGAAGCATGCATCACCACGTCCAGCAGCGTTCTTTAATGCTAGAAACTCTAAGAAGAAAGAAGATAAGTACCTTTCCTAAGATGAAGGAAGAGAAATTATTCAGGAGCAAAGAGATGCATAAATATAAGGAACTTTGCTCAGTAATAGGATAGGCGAGGCCTCAGGATGCCTGCCACGATCCTCCCCACCCCTTCTCCTAACAGTACCAGCTGTAGATGGAACCTCATTTTATGGGACATACTCTGAGCTCATTGGACATACTCTGAGCTCATTGGACCAAGGATACTAACTGCGTAACCCAGAGGCTACCATGGTGCTGCTGTGATGTAAATCTGAAAAACTTAGAGTAGCCTGCCGTAGTACTAGCTCTGCAAATGTCAACTTGAGTCAGATAGAGAGAAAGTTAGGGCCAGAGGAAACCAAGACCAGATGCAGGCTGACTTTATAAGGAAGCAGAAATGAAAGGTGAGCAGAGGAAGGCAATCAGAAAAGGAAAGCAAAGGAACGAAAAGTGCAGAGAGCAATGGGAGGGCCATGGGGCAGACAGGCCCCTGTGCCTACGCTGAGTGGGTGTCCTTCCTGAGGCCAGGGTGTCTTTATAATGCCCCCTTATATCTGCGTCTTTGTTTCCTGCAACTGAAAGACCCAATGTGGGGCTGGTGAGGTGGCTTACACCTATCATCTTTGCACTCTGGGAGACCAAGGCCAGTGGATTGCTGAGCTCAGGAGTTCGAGACCAACCTGAGCAAAAGAAGACTCCATCTTTATGAAAAATAGAAAAATTAGCCAGGCATCATGGTGTCACCTGTAGTCCCAGCTACTTGGAAGGCTGAGGCAGGACAATCTTGTCGGCCCAAGAGTTTGAGGTTGCAGTAAGCTATGACACCATGGCACTCTATCCAGGGCACAGAGTAAAACCCTGTTTCAAAAAAAAATAATGATAATAAAAGAAAAGAAAAGAAAATGAAAGACCCATTGTGTAATGTGGCATTAAAAGTATCATGCTAGCGTCCTGGGGGGGGGGGGGGATTTAATTCTCCTGTTTATTTAAACAACAAACATATTGTGTGCCAGGCTTTATGCTGGATTCTGGAATCCAAAGCAGAAAATGACTCAGTCCCTGCCTCAAAGAGCTCACAGTTTAAAGGGGGAGAAGAACACTTAAACAAAAATGTTATAAAACAAAATCTACAGATGATGGAGCTGCAGTCGATACAATACGGAACTTTGTGGAAGGGAATCTTCTCCAGCCTGAGTGAATCAGAGAGACATCCTGGAGGAGGAATCTTTGAGGAAGACAGGAAGTCAACCAGGTGAAGGGACAAAGGTTTTGCACTAAGAACAGCATTAAAAAAACAAGTAGAGGCAAAGACTGGCATGATTTGATGGGGGTCTTGATGAGACTGGTGGTCATACACCTAAATAAGTTCATCAAAACTGATCCAACTCTATTCTTAAAATTAAAGCATGTCGTTGAGTGTAAACTATTCTTCAAAAAAAGATTGACCAAAAAAAGCAAATATGACATTGCACTATGGCAGAGGGATGTAGTACTACAGTAAAATCCTCCTGTGATCCAGTCAGGTAAAGGGACATCCTATTGTCACCATCATCATTGGTTTCCTCCTCATTGTCAACAAAAGGTTGTGATTTGGACCCTAAACCGTAGTGAAGCTGCCCTGGACATTATACAATGTGATCCTCGTAGTCCTGGGCCTTGTCCCCCAGGGAGAAAACCTCATCCAGGTACAATGAGGTCGTCTAAATGGCACATACAATCAGTAGTGCCCTTTAGAACCCAGATCTAAGATCATGTCAATTAGGTGACCAACACCCCTGATCAACTCAACCTTGTGCTGAGTGCTGAGGCCACCAACCCTGAAAAGACACGCATCCCTGCGTCTATGCCCTCTCGCCATCTGGGAAGGGACACTGAACTTAAACCATTAATTCCAATATGATGTCTGCATCAGAGGCTTCCAGGCAGAGAGTTCTTATAAAAGGTGCAGCCTCTAAGGGATGTTGAGGCCCCAGAGTCTAGCAACTGTGGGCCACCATTACCACTGCCTAGGCACAGTGGGGTGGAGAGCCAGAGCCAGGCATCCCGGACAACAGCCACTGCCAGACAGGAAGCCCGGGGATAAATAACATGGCTCTCTCCCCACCTCGCTGATGGGTCTCCTGTGGGTAGCTCCCATTGGTCAGTCCTGACCCGGATCCAGAGGGCAACGGCCTCTGGGTGACACAGAGTATGGAGTCAGGCGGAGAAGTACAAAGGACTTGGAGGGGAAGACACAGGGAACGCACACTGCAAAGAAGCAGGCCGATAGGTTACACGTCTGTGATTGTGTCAATGTCCAGAGAAGTCTCAGAGTTCATCCTGTGTCCCCAAGGACTTTGGACAGCGTGGTGACAGCACCTCCCAAACCTGCACCAGCAGACATCTCTCCGACTTGGACAGGAACAGTATCAAAGTCACCTAACTCCCTGGGCCACTCCCCATTTCACTTCATGTCATTCTGTCTTGTTTGAAACTGTTACAAGTGTATGTTACATTTGTAGTTTTTTAAAATCTTTTAAAAGCAACAACAAAACCCTTAGATGGGTGAATGTTTCTGCCTAGCTCCTATTTAGAGAACCAATAGCTCATGAAAACACACTCTGGTGGGGAACCCCGGGGCATTCTATCCCATCCAGCCAGCACACTGGGCCACTGGCAGAGTTTCTGTCCACCTCACTGGTCAGCCCAAGTCCATCAGCAGAGGGAAGTTAGGGGTGGACATGCCTGCCCTTCTTCCTGCACTTTCACCTTCTCCATAAAAAAAGCTATTTTGGACCTTGGCACCTGGCCACAGTTGGTGACTCTGGGTGTTTGATTGGGGGGGGGGGGACGAGAGAAAAAGAGGAGGTAGAACTTCCTGGAAGATTTCCTGCCTCTTCCTCACCCAAGGGTTGTGCAGAAACTATTCATATTTTGACCTATGGGGACCACCAGTTCTGTGATAGAAACTCCATTCCGCTTATCTTTCTTTTTCTAAATTTAATTCATCAGATGCATTTAGAGAAGATAATTTTCACAAGCCTTGCTGGAGATGAACATAGGAAAAAAGAACAAAATCACACCTTCCTGTGCCTCCAGCCCCCTCCCAGTCCTGTGCGGTACACTTCTACCCCAGGACCAGGTCAGCCTGGAACTGTGGAGCAGCCTCTGCTACATTTTTTGTAAGGCTGTTATTATGTTTCCTTATAAACAATTTGAAAATACAGAGGTTTTGTTTTTTCAAATCAATATGAGGGTACAATGATATTTTTCCTTCTAAGTAGATGCCCAGTAATGGGATGTGCAGCTCAATTTACAATCGCCAAACTGTGGAAACAGCCTAAATGCCCACCAATCCAGGAATGGATTAACAAGCTGTGGTATATGTATACCATGGAATACTATTCTGCCATTAAAAAGATGGAGACTTTACATCTTTTATATTAACCTGGATTGAGTTGGAACACATTCTGCTTAATAATACATCACAATAATGGAGAAACAAGAATCCAATGTACTCAATTCTGATATGAGGAAAATTGATGACATAGCACATGTGGGGAGGGAGCAAAGAGAGGGAAGGAGGAAGGGGAGTGCAGGTCACAGTGTGTGACACACCTCTTGGAGGCAGGACACAATTATAAGAGGGACTATACCTAACAGATGCAATCAGTGTAACCTGGTTCTCTGCACCCTCAATGAATCCTCAATAATAAAAATAAATAAATAAATATTTTTTTAAATGAGGGTACAAATTTTTAGGCTACTTTGTTCTCACTTCCAGGGTAAAGTTCAAGTTGCAGTTGAGCCCATCACCCAGAGGGGGTGCTGAACACCCTCACATGGTGCACATTAGGTGAGATCCCGCCAATTGTCCTCTCTTCTCCTGTCAATAGCCCCCCCTTCCCTATCCCCTCATTCATGTGAGCATGTAATTGTTTATATATTGCTTTCATATTAGTATTGATTATTCCCATTCCTGAGATTCTTTACTAAGAAGAATGTGTTTCAGGCTGGGTGCCCATAGCTCAGTGGTTAGGGAGCCGGCCACATGCACTAGGGCTCATGGGTTCGAACCAGCCAGAGCCTGCTAAACAACAATGAAAACAATAACAAAAAAATAGTTGGCCATCATGGCAGGTGCCTGTCATCCCAGCTACTGGGAAGCTGAGGCAAGAGAATCGCTTGAGTCCAAGAGTGAGGCTGCTGTGACCTGCAATGCCATGGCACTCTACCAAGGGCAACATAGTGAGACTCCGTCTCAAAAAAAAAAAGTGTGTTTCAACTCCATCTAAAAAATATAAAGTCTTCATCTTGTCTTATGGCTGAATGGTAAAAAAAAAAAAAAAAAAAAAAAAGTGTGTTTCAACTCCATCTAAAAAATGTAAAGTCTCCACCTTTTCTTATGGCTGAACGGTACTCCATGGTATATGGATGCCACAGTTTGTTGATCCATTCATGGATTGATGGGCACTTAGGTTGCTTTCACAACTTGGCAATTATGAAGTGGGCTATAGTAAACACACTGGTGCAAACGTCTTTGTGGTAAAATAGGTTTTGTTCTTCTGGGTAGATACCTAGTAATGAAATTGCATGATCAAATGGAAGGTTGACTTTTAGTTAGGAATTCTCCATACTTCTTTCCATAAAGGTTGGAAAACACAGAATTTGTAAAACAACATTCTGGGCTGGGCTTGGCGGCTCACACCTATAATCCTAGCCCTCTGGGAGGCCGAGGCAGGAGGATACCTTGAGCTCAGGAGAGCGAGACCAGCCTGAGCAAGAGCAAGACCCTGTCTATACTAAAAATAGAAGAAAAAAAAAATTAGCTGGATGTTAGATCGGGTGCCTGTAGTCACAGCTACTTGGGAAGCTGAGGCAGGAAGATTGCTTGAACCCAGGAGTTGAAGGTTGCTGTGAGCTGCCATGGCACTTTAGACTGGGTGACAGAGCAAGACTCAATCTCAAAAAAAGACCCAACACTATGGGAAAAGGCATACCTGCAACTTGACACAGGCTTTGGTTTTAAGACAGCACTGGGGTTGAGGAACAAGATTCTGGTCCCTGCTCTGCCTGTGACCAAATGGGTGGCTTTGGTTCAGGTTTTTATTGAGGCATAATTGGCATATAATAATCATACATTTAAAGTGCATAACTTGATAAGTTTTGATCTATGTGTACACCCCTGAAACCAGCCACACACTCAAGACAGGAAACAAATCCATCCCCCCAAATAGTCTTCTCGTGTCCCTTCCAGGTCCTTCCCTTCTGCTGTCCCCACACACCACTGATCTGCTTTCTGGTCACTATGGATTAGCTGGATGAGTGACCTTGATCAAATTATCTAAACCTTGTGATTGTCTGGTTTCTTACAAGTAAAAAGAAAGAATCATATTTGGCGAATTCAAAAGTCCTCTCTGATTGTAAAATCCTATCACATCAGTATTCTAAGTCAAATAAAAAGCTCAGTGAGCCCTGAAGAGTGGCAGAGGGAAGCTAGTGCTCCTTAAAAAGCAAGGTTGCTTATGAGGTCAGCCTTCCCAAAATGGGATTCCATGTAGCAAACTCTTAAAAGAGCTGAATGGTACCATCAACATACCCCAACCATTCCTGCCACAAGTGATCAGAGAGAAATGGGTGTGGCACGGGCGGACAAGACAGACCCACATTAGGAAAAGAGACCCCAGGAAAATGTACTGCTCGGGGCATGTCATTTGTCTGCATCTTACCAAAGCCCTTTGTTTTGTCAAACACATATGTCCTGCAAAGGATACTTAAACAGAATGCCTGCCTGCCCAGGGTCCTCTGCTGACCCTGGCCCTCAAGATCCACCTGGAGGTTTGTGGTTTCCTGGGTGTTTCTGCCAATCACAGATGCTCCTCCCCCACGCCCACAGTGATGGGATGGCTCAGGCACCACAGTGGGGGGAGGGGGGGTCCCAGCCCTTCCTCCTGCCTCCAGCAGCCACCACCACCCTTCCTAAGGAGCCCAGAGGGCAGTAGGGAACAAGTGTCTTTCTTACGGCTTTTCAAAGCAAGGGATTTTCTAAAGTTCCTGGCTCTTCTGCTTTTTCAACTTTAGTTTCCCCAAGAATGGAAATGTCTAGACGGTTGCAGAAAGATGTTTGTTCCTAGGAGATGCAAAGAAAGTAAAAACATCAGCTCCTGCAAGAACTTTCTTCTTTTTAATTCACAACTTCCACTTTATTTAGATGTTGCATTTGAAGATCCACCTCCCACATGCTCATTGTTCTTTGCCTCCCTGTGTGGTCCATGCTGCTATCTATCTATCTATCTATCTATCTATCTATCTATCTATCTATCTATCATCTATCTATCCATCTACCCATCCATCCATCCCTCCATCTTATCTATCTATCTATCTATCTATCTATCTATCTATCTATCTATCTATCTATTCATTCATCTAGCTATCCATTCACTCATCTATCTTTCCACCCCTATATGAACCTCTCCTTACATCAGCTGGATCTTGTGGAAAAGCTAACTGTCTCCTCTGTCCCCATGGTTTTCTTTATCTTTGGCAGACAGCCTTGCAGACACCAAATTTGGTGTTTTGAAAAAAGTACAAATCCTTAGGGGAAGAGGGAATAGGTAGTGACTGTTAACAAGCATGAGGTGTCTTCTTGAAAATGCTCTGAAATCAGATGGCAGATAGTGACTCAGCCTCATGAATATACCTCAACCATTGATTTGTGTGTTTTAAAAGGATGGATTTTACCATATATGAATTATATCTCAGTACAAAAAGTAGGAACACAAAGACTAATTTTTGCTAGGTATTGCTATTATAATGTCCTCCCTCGCCCCCACTTGCTTGCCTAATAAAGTGCATTCTCTCATAGTTGGACCCAATCTAATTTTCCACCAGTTTCACTGCTCCTTTACATGAACTCTCTCTTCTAGCCAGACCTGAAACTTGCTTTTCCTCTGGCATATGGTAGATCTTTCCACCTTCGGGTCTTTTCTCTTACCAGTGTTCTGTTGAAAACCCCTTCTTCCATATTGTTGACATGTGAAATCCTATCTCTGTTGCCTCTGCCTCAAAACCCAGACCAAGTTGTACCCCTGAGGAGATACCACCCTTCCCTCTCCTTTGGCATTGAGTTTGTACCACACACTGTGGTGTATTCCACTCACCACTTTGAGTACATAATTAGTACAATCTCACATCCCTCTTAATCAATGATTTTCACTAAGCGTAAAGGCAGTCAGTGGCTTATAAGCACTTGTTTTGTTTTTCATTTTGTTTTTGGCAGGGGATAGATCTAATTAGCAGTGTTGCCAATTTCTGTGGTGTAAACACACCTACCAGTGTGACCTTGCTGACCCCAGACTCACAGACTGGAGTTGGGAAGAAATTCACCAGTCAGCTCTTGTGCCCAGGTGCTCCTAAACTCACTCAAGGCTTCTCATTCCTACCCGACCCCACCCACCTCCCCATCTGTCTGTCCTCCACTGCTGCCCTTGTCCCTTCTGCTGTGTCCTCAAGCACCTCCTTCATAAACATAGTCCTCTTTGTCCTCCTAGAATATTCTACCAGATCTTCATTCTAAGTGCAAGTGGGCTCATCCCTGAGGATTGCAGAGAAGGTTCTTCAGTCCCCTGACGTCAGCCCTGTCTCCAGGCTGGTACTGGGAGTTCCCCGAGCTTCCCATTGCCTCTTCTAACCACAACCCTTCCGCTTTCCTGCTACGCCCTTCCTCCTCTGAGCTCACACACTCACCTCTGCCACCCTCACTCTTCCTTTTGCTCTTATTTGTCTTCCTCCAGATTCCCTTGGAAACATGGACACCTCACCGGTATCCCCCTCTTATCCTCATCCTGGGTGATTTCAGGGGCCCTGTGGATGACCTGCCAAACTCCTGAGACTCACAGGCCCTTGACCTCCTTCCTCCAGGGATCTTTGCATCTTCTTCACTTCAGCCATCTATTTCCACAGCCACCCACGTGTGTGGCCGTATCCCAGTTCTTACCCCAAACTGAGCTATCTTGGAAAGCCTGAACTCCTGTGTCTTTTCCTCTAAGTCCAGCATTCAGTCCTGTTCAGAGTCTCCGTATGTGTTCACCATCATCCTGGGAAACTCCCGTCCCCAGACCTCTGTTTCCATGCGTTCTATCCCTCATGGCCTCATCTCCTTCCCCACTCAGCTTGTGTCTGCCACATGCACTGACTTCTTGACAGCCCTTCAGTCCCATCGCACTCTCTGCAGACTTGTCCTGAAATCCTCCAGTTACAGATCAATCCTATACCCAGGTAGACTCAGCCAGAGTTTATTTCGCTGAATTTGCATCACCATTATCAATTCAGGAAGGCAGAGCCCTGTGGTCATGGAAAGAGCACAGGATTTAGAGCCAAAAGACCCATGACTGAGTCTTGGTTCAGCTATTTACTAGCATGTGCATCTCTGGGCAAAGCCTCTATCCCCTAACGATGCATTTTCTTGCTATAGAGAATCAAATGATAATTATAAAATGGTAGTTGATATTATATGGGAAAATATTTGATAAATTGCAGAATCTCATGGTGGGAAAAGTTAGCTAAGTCAAGAGGTCCTTCCATATCTGTTAGGGTCAGGCCACAGCACCTAGGAGTCCTAACAGTCACCAAAAGCCCCCTCTACACTTTGCGTTGTGTGAGTGATTTTTCACAGGGCGGTTTGGGATATCCTGAGGGTAGATTTGATCTCTCTAAAGAGAATGATCATTTCTCCTGCCAATCCCCAAGGGAAGAGATGGGTTCCAAAGCAAAGAAAGGAAGCAATAATTGAGAAAGTGAGCTTCAGGTAGCAGTCTGTTCCTAGAATCCATTCATCCATCATATGGGAACAATTCCAGGGCTAGGGCAAAAAAAAAAAAATGGTCTTCAATCCCCAGGGATTAAGCCACTTTTTGTAAGAAAATTGTTCCAGCTTCATGTGATTCTATTTCCTTTATCATCTAGGGTTTTTCCATTTTTATTAATTGTTCAAACTTTCTCTGTTCTGCCCTAGTTAATATTCAGTTTTCTTCAGGACAGAGGTTTCTTCTGGACACATCTTGATTGAACACCATTTCTAAGGTCAGAGCTGTGTTAAGTATGGAAGGTGCAAATGAGGTACATAAGACACAGTCCTGGCTTCAGGATACTTCCAATAGGGAAGAAAGATATAAAACATAGTTTCTGGGATAGTGTAGTAGACGATATTGGAGTATGTGGAAAGCAAAAAGAAAACGGAAAGAAAGGAAAAGTGGAAATGGGAAAATAATGATGAAGGCATGGAGGCAGGAAATGATAACGTTAGCACCAAACGGGCACCATGTGTATTATACAGACTTCATTCATTGAGTCCTTACTCCAAACCCATGAGACGGGGGTCTGTTATTAACATGCCCATGTAACAGAGGAGCATGCTGAGACCCAGAGAGACTAAACAAGGAGCTCATGCACCTGTTAGGGGGGAACCCTTCACGCCTTACCGCCTTGCCCTGGAAGGATGTTCTAATTGGCCAGAGCTGGATCATGTGCCTGTCCCAAAAGTGAATTGAGAGAGCAGGTTTCCCAACCCCAAAAAATAAAAAATAAAAAAATAAATTCTCCTACTTTTTATTTATTTATTTATTTTTTATTTTATTTTATTTTTTTTTTTTGAGACAGAGTCTCACTTTATCGCTCTCGGTAGAGTGCCGTGAAGCTCACAACATTCAACTCCTGGGCTTAGGCTGTTCTCTTGCCTCAGCCTCCAGAGTAGCTGGGACTACAGGCGCCTGCCACAACGCCCGTGTGTTGTTGTTGTTGCAGTTTGGCCGGGCCTGGTTCGAACCCGCCACCCTCGGTATATGCGGCCGGCGCCCTACTCACTGAGCCACAGGCGCCGCCCCCTCTTCTAGTTTTAAAATCGGAAAAAGGAAAACTGAACCAAACCAACAGCTGTCCATTGTAGAATTACTTCAGAAATGCACTTTCTCTTTCTCTTGCATTATTTGCATTATTTTCGCAGATGGGATCCCCTGAGTCAGAATGACTTAATATAAAATGCATTCGTTTTTCAACAATACAATACTGCCTCTATTTGCATTGTTTGCTCAGAATGAACCAATTTCACCACACCCTTTTTGCGTCGGATGTTATTCTTTAAACCTAGGCCATTTTAATTTTACCAGATTCTGCATAGTTTTCCCTTTCTCTTGGAATCCACAGATGAGCCAGCTGGGGCCCCTGAGATGAGGGGAAGGACGGGTGGGAGGAGACACGAGGGCAGCGGGTCCAGCCCCAGCCTGGGGTCCAAATTCAAGAATCACTTCCAGTGTAAACCCTGTTTTTAAAAAACGATTACCGGTATTTATTTATGGTCAGCTCAGCCGTTTCACTGAATGGAAAGAGGACATCATCTAAATTTTAAAATGCACCTGTGCATACAGCAAGGGGACAGAGCTCGAAAACGGTTGAGAAGTTCTGGGGTGCCTGTTGTGTTCCCGTATCTTCATTTTCTTAAATCGTGGGGACAACAGTCTCCGAGCCCGCACTGGTGGTGGTGCCAGGTGCGCACGCGGATGACAGGGTCGGAGCCTCCTATCCGAGGCTCTTCCCGGCCCAGCCAGGGCACCGGGTTTCCTTCTGCCCCAGGGCCCGCGGGACGGCGCGAGACCACAAACCATAGAGGTGTGGAACCCTCCAGACGCCTAGAGGGGCAGGCAGGCTCCGGGAGGCGGGCTTCCGCCGGCCGCCCACTTCCGGCCCCGGCTGGCGCGCGGCTGCGCGGGATTAGCGGGCTCGGGTGGCTTCTTTGCGGCCCTCTGTTCTGGGCTGGCTGGAGGCCGTGCGGGAACGGTTTTGTGTTCCGCCGAATTGGGGGCCGGGACGGAAGGCTTCACGGAGGGGTCCCTTGGGCCACAGTGCTAACCTCTTCACGATCGGCTTCTAGAATACTCAGCTGGGAACGGCTTTCCTTCTTATACCCCCCGAGGGCCACCTGGCACGAAAAAATAATGGTGACGCTCCAGTTGAAGTGTGCTTCGGAGTTTGTTTTTCGTGTATCTGAGCGAACGACAGACTGGCCCACTTTAAAAACTCAAGTAGCTAAAACAAAAAAATGCGCTTTTATATTTAATTGTAGCCAAATACGGGAGAGAAGGGGTAGATGAAGCGGTGAGAATTTGTGAGCCTGGAAGAAGAGTCGGGGGGGGGGGGAGAGGAACTCTGCGGTTGGAAGGACAGAAAGGTCGAAATATCCTCCCTGTGGGAGAGGAGGGTGAAGACTCAACATCGGGAGCTCTCGCCAAGAGAAAAAGGACTCGAGATTTTAGTGTACTGCCTTGCAGAATACTGGCCTAGGTTCTTTCTTTGCCAGGGCAGACGCTTTCCATAAGAGCTGGCCACCCAACTTTTTGAACTTGAGTGTCCTCAATTTTACCAGATTGGCAGAGGATAAAATCTGCCATCTTGTCCTGTGTGTGTTTGAGCACTAGTTTATGTTTGTTTGTGAAAACGATATGACCTCTCTGGCACTATTCTTTGAGATTGTGTTGGGGAATATTTCAGATGAAGAAGCTTTTACAATAATGCAGTTTTGTTTTGTTTTTTTTTCTTTAACAACTTTTTTGTGAATCTGGATGCCATAATGTGTTCTGGGAAGAAAATAAAAGGACAAATACATTTAGTAATTGAGGCCAGGAGTGGTGGCTCACCCATATAATCCTAGCACTCTGGGAGGCCGAGACAGGTGGATCCCCTGAGCGCGGGAGTTCTCGACCAGCCTGAGCTAGAGCAATACGGCCATCTCTACTAAAAGTGAGAAAATTAGCTGGGCGCTGTGGCGCATACCTGTAGTCCCAGCTACTTGGGAGACTGAAGCAGAAGGATCTCTTTAACCCACGAATTTGAGGTTGCTGTGAGCTATGATGAGGCCACAGCACTCTAGCCAGGATGACAAAACGAAACTCTCTCAAAAAAAAAAAAAAAAAAAAGGGATTTGAACTATAGTGTCAACATACTTAATGATAAAATACTAAATTATAGAAGGCCTGCAGTCATGGAACTCCATTTTGTTTAGTCTGGTGTTTCTCAAACATTCTGAACATAAAAACTTCTGAGAAACACCCATTAATATCACTTTAATGTGGTTTTCTCCAGAACACATTTTGGGAAATGCTGACATAAAGAGATCATTCACCTGGGCACAGTCCTGCTCAAAAGGCATATCACATCTGCTTTTTGGAAATCATCTGACTAAATTCCGGTAAGGATAGTTTCAGTTTTATGTACATTCAAGGAAATGGACCTTAATCAATGAAGAACCACAAGAGAGTAACATTTAGAAAAGGAAAGTAACATTTGGAAAAGGAAACAGTTTGTCCTTGCCCTTTCTCCTCACACATCATGAAAAGCAAATAACATCTCAGTATTAATAGGGCAAACATTAATGTGTATTTCTAGAACAATGGGAAAAATTATTTGGAAAAATGTAGATTGTACCAGGTAGAAATTCTACAATTCAGTATATTGAAGGATTCTTGATGACAAACAAACCTAGGAAATTTGTTCATGGATTTGTAGATGGACCTACTTTAGTAAGATAAGATTAACGTTTTCTCACTGTATAAATAGAATGCAGCTAAACACCATTTAAATGTGTGGTGTGTATGCATTAAGTGGCAGTCACTGGACTCTGACATAGAAGCAAGTTTAGAGCAATGCTTGTCTTGAAATTCGTCAAGATAGCTCAGTTACTGAAGCACCAATAGAAACCCTTAGTGAGATAGTTTCATGTGTTTGGCACAAACCTCCAGGTAGAGCTGTGAAGGGACTCGCTAGTTTTTTTTTTTTTTTAAATTTCAGATTAACATGAGGGTACGTAGATTAAATTGTGTCATTTGCATTTGTAAATTAAGGTCCAAGGTGTAGTTGTGCCCTTCACCCAGGAAGTGTGCCATGTACCCAGGAAGTGTGCCATGTACCCAAGCAGTGTTCCTGTTGGGTGAGAACTTGCCAATCCTCCTCCCTGCCTCCCCGCTTCTTGAATTTCAGTTTTTGTCTCATGTGAGCAAGTAGTTAATCTACTAGTTTCAACTTAGTGTTGAGTACATGTGATGCTTTACTTTTCCATTCTTGTGATACTTAGGAGAGTGTTCTCCAAATCCATCCAGGTTGTTAACAAAAGATACAAACTCACCATTTTTTATGGCTGGATAGTCATTCCATGGTATGACTTAATAGTATGTTACTGACCTCTTGCAGTTTCAGACAAGGCCTGCTTGAGAATGACTGGGTGACAATCCTAGAGTGCCCTTGTTCCAGTTTCAGGTCCTTTACTGTGTGGTTCCAAAAAGCTAGATTCATTAGTTGACACAGAGGTTAATGGTTCACAGAAGACACACTAATTAATGCTAATCAAACTCAAGAAGTTGATGTATAAATCCAGAGTGCAAGTTAATTCCTTTTTAGTGAAAAATAAAATTATCAGACTGGATAATTATATTCCTTTCTTGTAGGAAGATCTGTCATGTATTATCTATCTAATAAATAGGAGACAAGATTCTTATATCGAAACACATAGTTTGGAATCAGAACAAAGGAGAGTGATATTCAAGTGTCATGGCTTCCGGTGTCTTTGGTCTAGAATGTACCTGTCAAGCTGGCTAATTCGTTTTCATGGTTAACAGGCACTCTTTTCTATGGTACAAAGGTGAGAGGAGTCATTTTGTCTCTATGAGCAGCCCTTTCAGAGATCTCCCTATGTGAACGTATTCTTTCTCAAGTTGAAGTACAATGCAGTTGATTTAGTTTAAGCTTTTGTTTACAGCCCCTATCCAGCTGTGCCTCTCTTAAGTTGCACCCAGGTCACCTGACTTGGATTTGGTGTCTTCATAGACAATCCCTTGAGTCTTTTCTAGAAATAACTGATTCTCTCCTACATGTTTGGATTTTTTCAAAAATTTAAGTATCTGTGGGTCCTGTGTAACCTATCCGAGAACCAGGATGTGTATTTAATCTACTTAATAATCTTTTCTCCGGGACATTATACATGATGTTAAGACTACACATAACTTTTAAAATCAAATATCCAGTTCCACAGGACAGATAGTCAAAATTAGTTTTGTCCACTGTTGAGATATAGCTATCATTGTTTTAGTAGCTGCTAGTATTTTCTCCCTTTTTTTTTTTTTTTTTTTCCTTTAGCAACAGGGTCTCACAATGTTGCCTCGGCAAGAGCTAGAGTGCAGTGACATCATCACACTTCACTCATCCTCAAACTCCTGGGCTCAAGTGATCCTCTTGCCTCAGCCTCACAAGTAACTGGAACTACAGGCATGTGCCACAACACCGAGGTAATTTTGTAGTGAGGGAGTCTCACTATGTTGTCCAAGCTTGTCTCAAACTCCTGGCTTCAAGTGATCCTCCCACCTTGGCTTGCCAAAGTGCCAGGATTGCATGTGTGAGCCACCTTTTCTAATTATAAATTCTAGTAGTGACTGGCTTGGTATTATTTTATATGTGGCCCCAACAATAGCTTTCATTTATCTACATTGACAATAACTTACTATACTGGAGGAGTTGTCCTAAAGAGGAATCACTAAGCATTTGAATAGCTCTTGGGGTTTAAGCTCTGCAGAACCCATCTATGAAAAATAATGATCACAGCATTGAAGGATCCAAGAACCTAGAATTGCCTTGTTTCACTTGGGCTAGAGCAGGGGTGGCGAACAAGTTCGACACAAAGAGCCAAAATTTTAAACTGTGAGAGTCAGAGAGCCACACCACGCAGTGACCTGCCAAAACAGACGAACACTCACACAAAAGCATATAATTTTAACAATAATATATTAAACACATAATATAACATGCTCAGTCAGGTGTTTTTTGTTACCTTGTTGGAGTGATGGGA
>CAUYPK010048428.1:0-16443 GCA_963574355.1 Loris lydekkerianus | reverse complement strand
TGGTATATGATATTAATCAGACTTGGCTTCTTTCTCTCCTGCTTCGTCAGCAGCTGGATTCTCCTCAGTTTTAGTTTCTCCATTTTCTGCTGGTAAATCTTCTTTAGTTTCTTGGTTAGCCACTTCGGCCTGCTTTCCCTTTGCTCCTCTTTTCCCTTTTGGTTGCATTTTTTTGTCTGAAGATTTATCCCTTGCTGCTGCCTTTTTTGGCTTCGTTTCCACTTTCGCAGGAGCAGGTTTAGCTGACAACCGTGCCAACCTCCTCTTGGGCTCTTCCTTCCCCACTCCTTCGGCAGAGCTGACCTTCCTTTTGGGCATCTTGGTGGCAGGCAGGGCACGTGCTGGGTGCCTGCGGGCCGCGGCGCGCCGAGAGCCTTCACGAAGCTGCGCTGCCTGGCCGCTGCCCCATACCTTGGAATATATTTAGCAGAGGATGTGAAGGATCTCTACAGAGAGAACTATGAAACACTGAGAAAGGAAATAACAGAGATGTTAACAGATGGGAGCACAAGTCAAGCTCATGGCTTGGAAGAATCAACATTGTTAATATGTGTATACTACACAAAGCAATCTACAGATTTAATGCAATCTTCATTAAAATTTCAGAGTCATACTTTGAAGATCTTGAAAAAATAGTTCTACATTTTGTGTGGAATCAGAAAAAATCCTGAATAGCTAATGCAATTCTATAAAATAAGAACAAAGCTGGAGGCATCACCAGATTGCAGGTTTTACTATAATTCTATAGCGATCAAAACAGCATTGTATTGACATAAAAATAGACATAGATCTATGGAACAGAGTAGAGAATCTAGAGGTGAAACCAGCCTCGTATTACCACCTGCTTTTTGACAAAGCAAACAAAAGCATACACTGGGGAAAAGAATCTCAGGTTGAATAATTGGTGCTGGGAGAACTGGTTAGCCTCAAGTAAAAGACTGAAATTTGATCCACACCTTTCACCACTTAATAAAGTCAACTCACAATGGATAAAATTTAAATCCAAAGCATAAAAGTAGAAGAACCCTACAGGGAAGTGTAGGAAATACTCTTAATCTTATTGGCCTAGGGAAAGAATTTATGAAGAAGACTCCACTTGGCAATCACAGCAAGAAGAAAAATAAATAACTGAGATCTGAAGTTAAAAAGTTTCTGTACAGCTAAAGACACTATCAACAAAGAAAAGACACAGAATGGGGGAAGTTATTTGTGTGTTTTCAATCTGACAAAGGGCTTATAACCAGAATCTACAAAAAACTCAAGCAAATCAACAAGAAAAGAGCAAATAACCCCATTAAAAACTGGACAAGAGATATGAACAGAAACTTTTATCATGAGAGCAGGTGAAAGGGCAAAAACACATGAAAAAAACCTCATTGTCCATAATTATCAGAGAAATGCAAGTCAAAACCACTCTGAGATATCACCTAACCCCAGTGAGAATGGCCCGCATCACAGAGTCCCAACATGAAGATGCTGGGGTGGGTGTGGAGAGAGGGGAACAGTCATGTATTCCCGGCGGGACTGCAAAACTATTACATTTTTGTAATAGTAATGGCTGGTGGGAAGAAGTATGGAGCGTCCTCAAGGAACTAAAAGTAGACCTACCGTTTGATCTTGTAATCCCATTACTAGGTGTTTACCCCAAAGAAAAAAAGACATTTTATCATAAGGGCACACTCAAATGTTTATAGCAGCATAATTCACAAGCACAAAGATGTAGAAACAACCCAAATGCCCGTCAACACATGAATGGATTAATAAATTATGTCATATGTATGTCATAGCATACCATTCAGCCAAAATAGCATTCTTTTACTCTTTTTTTTTTTTTTTTTTGAGACATAGTCTTACTCTGTCACCCTGAGTAGAGTGCCGTGGCATCATCATAAATTACAGCAACCTCAAACTCTTGGGCTCAAATGATCCTCTTCCCTCAGCCTTCTAAGAAGCTGGGATTACATGTGCCCACCACATTTTTCTATTTTTTTTGTAAAGATGGGGTCTTGCTCTTGCCCAGTCTGATCTCGAATTCCTGAGCTCAGGCAATCCATCTGCCTCGGTCTACCAAAGTGCCAGGATTACAGGCATGAACCACTGCACTTGGCCCAAAATATCATTCTTAATTCACTTACTCTGTGCTCTTTTTATCTGAAGGAAGAACAAAAGTGAAATGTGGAAAAATTGCCCTTAAGGAGCTTTACTTTCACTGGAGAGACTAGGCCTGAATTTTAAAACAATGCAAGATGATTTTCAACTATTTTACTATATAGAGGAGTAAGGGTGTGGTGGGCTGGCAGTGCCAAGCAGTGATTTCCACAGTCATTGGAAAGGTGGTCAGCCCCTCACCTCTGCACATTTGTTGGGGGAATATTCATGCCTCTTTCCCAGGCCCCCTACCCAGCTTCTGCCTGATCTCTTCTGAATCTCAGACACTCCACCCAGCAGATTTTATCCTGACTTTCCTTATCCACTATCCCTGGGCTTCTCCAAATTATTTTCCTTCCTACTAACAACAAAAACATTGATTCTCTCTGGTTTTCTAGTCTTGAACGAAAGAAAGCAACTGTTTTGTTCTTATTAAAGACATTTATTCCATTGCATTTTCATCTTAAAAGAAATTATTAACTCAAATGCATCTTTGTGATCTTAGCACATGTGTGGAAGATAAAAATTGCTATCTGATCCTGAAAGACTGTTTACTCTTTCATTACAGAATGATGTGCATTAAGACTGATTGTTTAAGTTGAAAGAGAAAAAATTGGGGAGATCTTAAAAGGGAAGTTAAGGAGGTTGGAGTCAATCCTGTAGTAATGGAGTAAAAGGCATACTAATGGACATTATAAAGAACCATTGCTTGGAATAGACAGAAGTTGAACTATATTTATGGTGGATAATTGTGTAGCAGAGGGTATGAATCACTCTCAGAGGCCCTAGATGAGTCAAAGGAATTGCTAATTATGTCTTTTTGTGCAGTTTGGGGCCATGTGTAAAAATATCTAGGTATCATGATTGATACCAGCATGTGTAGAAATAGGTCATAATGAAATCTTCCGGACAGGAAAGCACTGCCCAGAGGAGTGTTTTCTGTGTCTTTCAGTTCCTTCTCTGCTTCTCTTCCCTTCTCATCCTCAGAGTATGCTCTCATTACCTCTTGCTGTGATGATTGCAGCCCTCTCTTAACACGTGCCTTTGCTTCCAGTCTTTTCTCCTTGGACCCGTCCCATAGATCTATGTCAGATCATTTTTCCTAAAACATTCCTTTCACCACACATCCATTAGCCTTGTGATTTAACCTGACTAAGCCTCTGTCTCCTTGATGGAAAACAAGAGATGGATTTCAGTTTATCTTTCCAGTTCTAAAATTCTTATTCTATACAACTTGAAAGTGCTCTTTTTTTTTTTTTTTTTCATTTGACAAACTATATTGAGTGTGAAAAATGTGTCAGGTGTGGTACCACAGGCTGCAGCTGCAAGGACAAATAAGACAGGGCTCCCTTTGGGTACCCAGTCATGCCCTGTGTTCTCACACACTGGATTGTGCCCCCATGCTTAAGACCTCTAAAAGCAGCTAGCCCTCACTAATGAATGTGTGTTCATTTCTTTAATCCACACATTTACAACTAAACGTTAAAATGTACATAGTAAAAATTCATATGGTGAGATAAAGATGAGACAGTATTTACAAAATAAAATTTTACTTTTATTATTAAAGGTATAATGAATAGTTCTCTCTAAAAATATTAAGGATATTTTAGTGAGATCAGTGTGATTACATTGGCTTCATTAACTTGGAAAATCTTGATTCAAGTTTTATGAGGTAGAGATACAAAGATTTGGTATTATGTTTAGCTCATTTAGATAATTGTTCTCAGACTGTCATAGCTCTAAAAGGTACTGCACAAAAACATAGTAATCCAAATGGAAGGAGTGACTGTATTACTAGCTGAAGTAATAAAATCGTGATACTTGTGTCTTTTGTAGCTTTTTATTATACATGATCTTAGCCAAAAGTCCCAGAAGTGATATAGCTTTTTAGTTGAAAAAATTTAAATATATACAAAATTAGAGAGACTGAAACAATAAGCTTTCATATGCATCCAACCCACTTTCCACAGTTACCAGCTCATGGCCAATCTTGTTTCATCTATACCTTCTCCTTTTCCCTTAACTAGATCATGTTGAAGTGACCCCCAGGCTCATAGAATGTTAATCTACATTTTCATTATATAGTGTTAAAAGATGAGCACCCATAAAAAGAAAACTAATATACCAATTATTTGCTTTTGATTAAATAATGCCTGTAATTCAATGGGCACAAAACTTCACTGAAGAAAAAAAAGTTGCCTAAATTGCATAAAATGCTAGAAGTTTTGCAGGACACAAAGGTAATGGGAAGATTAAAACATCCATTGCACAAGTGTTGTGTAACCCTTCAACATCTCAAGAAGAGGAATCTGTGTTGTAATAAACTACATTTACAAAAATGAGTGACAGCACAACATTTGAGGTTACAAAAAGTCCCCCCCCTCCAAAAAAATACATTTATGGAAAAGATTGTGTCTATCAGGAGAATTTGACCAGTATTTTCAGGCCAGTTATAATATCTACAAGTTCTGGATAGACCACAAAGAAAGAAAATTAGCACTTTTCTTTGCTCCTTTTCAACTACAAAATGTGTACTCAAGCACATCAAAGATAGTGACTTGAGAAGAGTTAAGAAAGACAGATGAGCAAGAGGAAGGAGAGGACAGGAGCTAAATAAATCCAATGGCATGTTCTTTGATCCTAACATTGTGGCAGAATTTTTAAAGTCCCAGTTATGTATTTAAGGGCATCAAGATATCCAGAATATCATAGCCTGTCCTTAACTGTGAAAAAGACCAAGTCACTAAGTTAGGGCAAAAACTTTGGTATTTTTACTGTTTCTTTAAAAACGAAATATAGAATGTCAATTTCATTACCCATTCCTTTCCTCCCAAAAGCAGATCCACCAGTTAGCTGACTGGGCTCCCACACTGTGTGAATGTGCAATGGCAGTGACATCACCTAGAAGTTATTTGCCAGCAGAGCAGGATGCTGGTCATCTGGCAACAGAATCTCTCCAATTGACTGGGCTGTCCCGAGTTTATTTTGTGCTTCAGAGACTCAGAAAAATACATTGAGATGGTCTCCATTCAGTGGGTGTGGTGGAGACAACAATGTTCATGAGATGGCCAGAGATGATGGAGAGGAGGGTAGGGGCTAGTTGTGACAGGTGAGCCTCCAGTAACTCACGGGGTGGGCAGGTCTGCACCTTGTACTCAAGCAGATGCTGGCTGGGAGTGTCAGCAATGGCCACCTCCTACTTGGCTTGCAGGTAGGTAATGTAGGTGGCTTCAATTCAGTCCGCCTCACCACATCTTCCAGCCACAGTGACTTCTTTCATTTGTAGGCCTTTGGTGGCAACCTCTTGAGTGTTGAGGGGTTGGTGTGTGTGTGGGGGGATTGGGGATTCATGTGAGGGCAAAGCCCTGTGGGCTAGGATGTTGCTGGCAGAAACGAAGGGGAGCTGCCCAAGATCTCTGTCACTCTTGAGAGCCAACAGCTCCTGCCACATAATGGGGAACTTCAGAGGTTAAGCTAGCATATGGACTGGGAATCAAGTGCAGACCAGCATCTTGCTGGGGTGGGGCTCAGTATGGGGGCTTCCATATATAGAAGAACCAGTCCAGGTGGAGTGAAGGGGCTACCGTGGGGCTGCCTGGGCCATAGAAGTCTTCAAGGAGAAAGCCACAGGGTGGGAAGGGAGGTCTGCCTGTCTCCACCTAGACCCTCTGAACTTGGACAGAGGCTAGGCTTTGGGAAAGCTTCAGGCCTTTTGCTGGTTGATGGCTGGCTGGCAGGGCTACTCTCTTTCAGGTGTACCATGTCTCAGAACCAGGAGGGCAAGCAAACAGGAAGCACCAGGTATCTGACAGCGTTAGCACTGGGCATGGTGGGGAAGGTTGGGAAGCCACCCTGCCTTTGAGGGCACAGGCTAGCCACAGGCCACACAGAGATACCTGTGGCTATTGTCATGGGCTGGGTGAGGATGGTGGCTACTAAGGGCTGCCGGCCCAGTGTGTTCCTGGGAGTGATGGTGCATGGAGCTGCTTACATGAAGGTGCACGACATGAACCAGGTAAGGAACCTGGGCAGAAATTGGACAAGGTGAGGAGGACAGTGCTGCTGGCAAGACTGGCCCTTCTGACTACAAGCCCAAAATAGCCCAAAATAATGCCAGTTAAGGACATTTTTGTTGGAGTTTGGCTCCTGATTTTGATGTCATTCACTTGTTCTTCATTAAATTCAAAATTTACCCAAAGGCTTCCTTTCAAAGATTTTCCAAACAAGTTAGAAAGTCTGGTGTTCAGGTTTCATATATGCAGATATGAGTTTTTCTAGGTCATGAGCTTACATCATTTTGGGGCAACAGAGCCACGTAGGGAAACAAATATCTCCAAATATTAGTTGCCAAAATGTACTCTCCAAGCAAAAGTTTCTTTCAAAAACTAGTAACTTGTTTTGCCATCGTTAAAAACATCACCTTTGCTTTGAAAACATAGAGTCAATATTTTAAAAAAGTATATTGCTAACAGTTGCTTGTTGTAGAAATGGGCAATACATACGAGCCACTTGCCATTTTGTAAAAGAAAGTCAGGTAACTCCTTTTCCATGGGATAGTTGCTCAAATTGCTTTGCCTGAGTTGACCAGCAAACCACTGTGTGGTCCAAAAGAATTTCATGGTCACAGTCTATCTCATGCTCATAGCTGCACGTTGTAAAGATTCTGCAATACATCACATACCTTATGCTTATAAAATGAAGCATTGGTGGTTTCTCAATATCAACACTATCGGCATTTGGGGCAGATAATTCTTTCTTTCCTTCTTTCCTTCTTCCTTTCTTCCTCCCTTCCTCCCTTCTTTCTTTCTTTCTTCTGTCCCGGGCAGTGCAGGGAGTTTACCAGAACCTCTGCTTCTACCCACTAATTATTCAATGCTGTAGCCCCCATCCTACCCTGCCCAAGCTACAAAAAGCAAAAATGTCTCCGATTGTTGCCAAATGTCTCCCAGGAGCCTAATTACTTCCAGAGGGGAAAACTGTGCTAGACTGGAGAGCAGTACATTTTACCTACATATGTGCTTCAAGGGGGCAGTACATTTTACCTATATTTGTGCACCCCTAAATCCTTGATGCCTGGAACAGTGCCTAACTCATAGTAGAGTTAGTTACGTAATTGTTACTGGATAACAATTTCTTCAATGAATGATGAACGCTTGTTTTTATTATGACACGAAAAACAAAGGTTTTCTCAATAGAGTGCTGGGGTTTTGTCTTTGTGATTAAGTAATAAATCTTAAAAGGAGCTTGTGAATATTTAAGTTTAGTAAAATTTTGTCAAGTGACAGATTAGTATCTCAAACCTCAATATACATTTAGGATTAGGTTTATTATTAATAATAGTGGATACAAATCCATTTTTTCCAATAACCATGTTAGTAATTTTTTTGACTGATTTCATCTGATTAGTTATTTTTATATCATAATTAACCTAGGGAGTAGAAGCATGAGCTCTGCTTGTTCGTGGGTATTTTAATATTTTTGAATCATTTTCTGTCTGTAGTTATTTATTTATTTATTCATTTCTATTACTTTTTTTTTTTTTTTTTTGCACTTTTTGGTCTGAGATGGGTTTGAACCTGCCATCTGCGTCATATGGGGCTGACGCCCTACTCCTTTGAGCCACAGGCGCCGCCCCTATTTTTACAACTTTTTAAAAACCAGTTATCCATTCTTGTCAGGCTTATTTTCATTAACACTAGATAATATAACTGGTAAATTCACCTACCTGAAACTGAAACGTAAATGCACAGAAACTAAAACACCTGACAATACACCAGAAGCTCAAGATCAAGTGAAAACACACCTTGCAACTCTTTCAGGTTATAAAACTCTTGTTCTTTTGTCAGGATACCTTGCGTACTGCATACACACACATATATATTTTGTTGTTTTTGTTGGATTAAAATATAATAATACACAGAATTTGTAATACATTGCATTTTGTTCTGTATCACCTAGTGCTCCTGGTTGGTATAGACCCTCCCCTTTTGGGAGCCATAGGGCTCATACATTGTAGATCACATCCAATCTCCTAACCTGGCCTTCTCAGTTGTGGCAGAGAGAATGCTATAAATCCACTAAATCCCATTTTATTTTCTTCCTCCAGGGCACACAGAAGTTATATTTTCCAGCTTCCCTTGCAGCGTGACATGACCACGTCCTTACTTTGACCAATGACATTGGTCATTGGGGGAAAGTTGACGTGTCCATTCTGAGCCAAGGCTGTGAGGAGCCAGGGTATCTTCTTCCAGGCTGTGCTTCTGCAGTGGTCTTGGAGCTCTCTAATGCTCCCAGGGGATGGGTAACGCAGAAGTCACTCATGGGAGAAGAGCTGCCAAGGGAAAACACATACCTACATTTCACTGATTTTCTTGTGTGAAGAGAGCGAGACTTTGTGGTTGGTTGTTAGGGCAGCTGAGATGAGTTACTCTAACATGCTGGTTATCTATTAACATTCCCTATCTAAACTCTCCAATATAGCTCTCAATTACTTGCTGACTTTGTACAGCAAAATGAAACTCCATATTATATTATTAAAAGACTGTTGTTGAGGTTGTACTCAATGAGTCATATTATATTCCCTGATAAGAATGCACAGAGGAAATTTCTCTTAGTTCTAGTAATAATATAAGACCCTCAACTGTGTACCTGGCCTACTTTTATCTCATGGACACTATGCATCTTGTAACACAACTCTGGAGCTCATGTACTCTGACTTTCCACCTTTATTTTGCTGTGTCACCAAAGTTTCTTACTAAAAACTAAAAAATTGATACCTTTCAAAATATTCTTTAATGCCTCAAATATTTTTTGGTGAAGAAACTGATGTAAATAAATTTAAAAATATGCAGACTTTTCTGGGTTCTTATTTGTCATATTTTTGAATCAGGACATAAACTCCTTGTGAGTTTATAACATGTCTACTAGATTTTTGGTAACTTTCCTGGTAGTATTTAAGAAGTATTTCTTGGTTGACTGATTATTTTTATTTTATTATTTTTTTTGAGAGAGAGTCTTACTATATTGTTCTTGGTAGAGTGCTGTGGTGTCACAGCTCACAGCAAACTTGGGCTTAAGTGAGTCTCCCGAGTAGCTAGGACTATAGGTGCCCACCACAACATCTGGCTGTTTTTTGGTTGTAGTTGTCATTGTTGTTCAGCAGGCCCAGCCCGGACTTGAACATGGTGTATGTGGCTGGCACCCTACTCACTGAGCTATGGGCGCCAAGCCTTGTTTGACTGATTAATGAAGGTTTGGTATATGTGCTGATTTAAAGTGTTAAATTTAAAATGAGGTTAGGTGAAACAAATGGAACTCAAAAATTTAGGAAAAGAGACATTATTATACTAAATAACTAGAAATCAGAATCAAATCTATGTCTGTATACTTGTTTTTTGTTACTTACAAGCTTTTCTGTATTTCAATTCAAAGGATCTCAGTGTATTGCAGTATTTTGTAAGAAACATTTTTTTCACTCAAATGTAGATTTTGAGAAGTGAAAAACCCAAGTCATTATTCAGGCAGAACACAGTGTTTATAAACTTCATTAAAAATCTTAATAAAATTAAAGAGAAAAGCAGTGAGATAGCATATGGGGACTTTTTTTTTTTTTATTACTGTAAGAATTATCTAAGAATATTTTACCCTAGTGTGAATACTGAAATAATTATGGCTGCAGAGAAACAGATACTGAAACACTGTGCTGTGATTTCCCCCAGCCCCCACCCTGAAGATGATGGCAATGATGAATGACACAGCACAGACAGTGCAGATAAGGCTATGATGTTAGCCCTATCTGAAGCCTGCCAATATTAGATGGGAAGGCACCTTCACCTTTAGGAGGCTACCAGTCCAGACAGAAGTCTTGCAGACCATTTTCATACTAACCTAGAGATCAGGGATATTCCCTTGGACAGGCTTTGAAAAATTACCATGGCTCTGGGTCCTTATTAACCAGTAACTCCTTAAAAAGCTGTCTGCAGCTTCAGAAAGATAAACCATGTTGACAACATGGTCTTTATGGGTGAATAGTCAGAAAACATAAATATATGTGACTATGTATCTTTAATGTGTAACATTTACTTGTGAATAAATGAATGTTTATTTTAATTTGTGTGTATAAAGTAGCTTTTGTTTGTGGTAATATGATGTGCCTAGAAGGGTGTAACATTCAGGAGTAAAGTACACTACTTATCCATACATAATGCAGTATGTAAAGTATTAAATTATATAATATCGATCTGAAGCCATTTTGGTTAAAAAATAAAGATAGCCCTTTGTTAAAATTTGCAATGCTTCTCACATTCTAAAGCCTTATACTCTTCAAAAATACTTTCCTCCAAGATCAAAATTCTAACCTTCAGATTGGGTTCAATACATTTCATAATTCGTCCTGCAGCTGTTGGAGCTATAAGAAAGTAAAATGAGAATTGCTTTTTAGGGCGTATTTCTCAACAAAGCAGTTTTGAAAAAGAAACCAAATCTTCATGCTCCACTTGACATTGGAATTTAAAGTTATTTTACAGGCTCTGCTGCAGTCACTAAGTGAAACATTAAAAATGTATCAGAATATAGTAAGTTAATAGTTAAAGCAGTTTTTCTTACAATAGCTTGTTCACTAAACAAAAAAACAAAAAGAAATCATATCACCTTCCAAAGTTTTACATATTTATTTAACCAAATAACCCACTTTTTAATGTAAAAGGTTTCCTCCCTTTAAATGACAGCCAGATTTGCTGCATTGGCTTTTATTAACTTGAAAGCATGTTTGGTGTAAGCAGGGTAGGTGGGAGCAAACCCTTAAAGGAAAATCGCATTTTCTCTGAAATGCAGTGTGGTGTCTGCATACACCTTTTACCAAGTCCCTAGAACATTGAGAGACAGAAAAATTTTCATGCATCTATAATGGAGACAGATCTGCTTTTTACATAACAGTGGCTATATGGACTTGCTGAAGTCAAACAGAAAAAAGTTTCATATAAGCTCAACAAAAGTGTAAGCAAGGGAAAAACCGTGTCCATCTTTTTTGTTGGTCTTTGGATGGAAAGGCCTTTGGCTTTTGGCAATACCTTGGCGGGATAGTCCTTATTTTCAGTGGTATTCTACGTCTCCTCTCGTTACATCCCCCTTCAAGTACCCCATATACATTCCTGGAGGGGCTTGCTGGGGGCTGACAACTAATCCCTGGCGGGGTCTATATGAAAGGGTCTTTTCAGAGAATGGAGACTCGTCCTAATCTCCTCTGACTACGAGGATTCTGGCTCAAACAACAGCTTAAAGATTGAAGGATTTAGGTCTGTCTGCGCTCAAGACTGTTAAATATCAGTTCCATATTAATTACAGGTCTTTAAAAATGAGAGAATTTCTCATGTGTCTGAGACAGCTTAAATCTTACTTTAATCTAGGGGAAGAAAGGAAGGCATGGTAGCTAAGGAGTAAGTTCTGAGCAACCTTATCATGGTTCAATGTAGGATTCAAATGTTATGTTTTATAACAAGCCAAAAAATTGAAGTCTTACTATTACTCTTCCATGAAATTCTGAAGAGTGGAGGGCCCCAGTTTGGGAGTAACTAGAAAACCTTTGTTTTATGTATTTAAATGAATAGTAGTTAAAAAACAAAACACAATAACTAAAACCGAACAAAATTAATGGCTGTCTAAAGTTATTTTAATAGATAATGACAGAGCTAAAAATAGAAAACTCAGGTTGTCTAGTCTAAATTTAGTATCCTTTCCATAACAACATACTACCTATCAAATTTAAGTTACAGTTAATTAGCTAATTGGTGAGCTTTTTACAAATAATTTAAATGCCCCATAAAATTTAGTGCAGTTGAAGACTAGCCTGTTATTATCTTTCCAATAAGCCCAAATATGTACTGGAATCAGTGTGGACAATTCTGAATAGTTTAGATCAGTGCTTGTCATTACCGTAATATGCAAACAAATGATCTGGGCATCTTGCTCAAATGCAAGTTTGGGTTCTAAAGGAATAAGGGGAAGCTTGCATTTCTGAAGAACTTTCAAAGAGCTTCTGATGCTGCTGATCAGAGGACCTTTTCAAATAGCAATGGGTTAGACCAGAATGAACGGTTCTGTGTCTCCTAGGAAAGGCATGGTTTTTGCCTTTAAGCAGCTTTCAGTATACAGGAGGAGATAAAATAAACAAGCGAAAGTAAGACAACAAATAAGTATATCCTGAACATTTGACTTTTATATATATATATATATAAATGCAAATGACAGATTTTCTGCAATTAGAAGGACACACCTATTTTACTTTTTTATTGAGTTTCTAGGAAACCACTCTGTATGTAGTGGCTGTTAAGAAATGCAGACTGACTGACATCCTCATAGGTCACTGGAAATATCAGATGAAACTTCCAGGTGGAGCCGGGTTATTTCATTCTTGTGATAAAATTCCTTTCAGCAATGAATTGTCCAAATGGCCGTATTATGGGTTTCTTTGCAACTTCATTATGTCCCCACATATTTGCCACTCCATAGGCAGAGTAGAGCAGGCGATCTCTTCAACACCTGGGAGATTCTGCAGATTTCAAGGCAAGTGGACAGACTGTAGATGGATGACTATGAGCTATCTCTGGGTAGATCAGAGCCTGAGGGTCAGGAAGTAGGAGAGGAAGTCTATGAAAAAGACCCAGGTTTCCTCAGGATAGTCCAGAACTGTGGTATCCAGTATTGCAGGCATTAGCTGCTTGTGCAATTTCAATTTAAATTAATTAAAATTAAATTCAAAATTTAAGTTAGGCTATATAGTTACACAAGCTACTTTTTAAGTGCTACTGCATCAGACAGCACAGGTACGGAACATTTCCATCATTGTAGAAAGGGAGAGCATTGCTCCTCAAGGGGTATAGGAAGGATGAAAGTTTGATCTGAGTGGTGGCTGGAAATTGCTGAAGGATGTTTACCTAGTCAGTGCTTGCTCTCATGACGACATTTAAACTGTATTGGAAAGCTGATGGAACAGGCAGGTTAGAGGGACAGGAAGGGTCTTTGAGTACAGGGGAAGGAGAGATTCTCATGGATAGCTGGGGAAGGATAATGAATGGCACAGCATCTCACACTGAGAGCCCTCTAACAATGAATTCTTTCTCCATTCTAAAGGCTAAGTACAGGCTGAAAAGATGTGGTGGGAAGGAAAAACACAGAAAGATGAAACATTAATTGTTCACATTATAACCAATTTTTATAACTTGCTGCATTTTTTGTGAGTAGTGGGTACACACTATATCGCTCACCAATCCATCCTAGAACCTATCCACTTAGGAGGACATTTCATTTACACTCGCACGTGGTGCTTTCTGCAATGCTGTAGTATAGTGCTTTATATACATTTTATGTTGGGCACACTACCTTTGAGTTTTGTGGGTCCCCCCATGGTAGATGTATGTTCTTGATTACTCAGCTCAGACCGCAAAATCTCCTTACTCTGGTGCTCAGGGATCAGGTTCAGAGGTTCTGCTTTTATGCCTCATGACATTTTCTGATCATTCTGTTTCCAGTCATTCATTCAACAAGTATTTTTATTAAACACCTACTAGATGCCAGACATTTGCTGACTCTTCTACTTTTTTCTCTCCTTCAGTGACAGCTTCTTTATTCTGGCAGAGATTTTAAATATTCGTAAAATGAAATTGCAAAGCCAGAACTTAATATTACAAAATATTTTCTAAGTAGAGCAAGCCACATTGTTTAGAGATCTGGGCCAAGTGGATTAACTTTTATCTCAGGAGGAGAGAACTTTTATAGTTTCTTCTCTGCTCTAGGATCTCAGATTACTCAACATCTTTAACTCTCTGTCTCAGGTTCCTACTGCAGCCATACAAATCACCACAGACTGGGTGGCTTACAACAATAAAGTATGTATTCACTCTCAGTTCTAGAGGCCAGAAGTCTGAAATTGAATTGTGAGCAGAGCAGAGCTCTCTTTGAAGGCTCTCAGGAAGAGTCCCTCCTTGCTGCTCCTAGCTTCTGGTGGCTGCTGGCTGTCCTTGCCCCATCCTTGGCATGCAGCTGCATCACTCTTTTCTCTGCCTCCCTCATCACGTGGCTGCCTTTCCTGTGTGTGTCTGTGTCCAAATCTGCTTCCCCTTCCTCTTAAAAAGATATTAGTCACTGGATTAGGGTCCACTCGCATCCATTGTGGCCTCACCTTAACTTGATTTTTTCGGCAAACTTAATTACATCTAACTCATTTTCAAATACGGTCACATTCATCGGCACTGGGGGTTATGACTTGAACATAATCTTTTTGGACATTATTCAACTCACTGCTATACACACCCATCCCCCCACACACATAAATATAAGTTATTGATTTTAACCCATTATTTCAGTAAAAGTAGTATGGAAGCAGGATTGCAAAGATCGTATCAGATTCAACAAGAGGAGAAATAACATTACTCTGACCATTCATTGGTCCTTTCAGCTCCTCCAGACAGCAGATGGGCTGAGTCGTGAGAAAGATCAAAGATAACCCAGGACCAGAGTGCAGAGTAATGGGGATATGGGACACCAAACGGTTTGTAAATCACTCCTGGTCCTTTTAAGTTGCTCCTTATGCCTTGTATTTGCTCCCTCCACTCTTCCCTACCATGTGCTTCTCTTCCCACTGCCCCAACCCTTCAATTTTCCATTCAGTCTCTCTGTCATTCTTGTCCTTTGAGCCCCAAAGCAAGGAAGAAATATATTATGTGATTAAAGACCTTCGAAAGAACATTTTCATATCCCCATTAAGTTATCAGTACTTTATGAAATTTCATCATTTACAAACAAAACAAGTTTAACTCAGCATTCTCAGGGCATATTGTGGAGCAGGGTTTGTTAATTTCTTTATGCTTGATGTCAACCAAGTTTTGCTTAAACCGATTTCGTAAGTCCTTCATCCTGTCTCCTTCATTTCCACAGCACATGGTAGTAGTGTACAGCATCTTGTTAACCACTATATCGACATAAAAACAAGTTAAGAAAATAGGAAGGCCATTTAAGAATGCAGGAGGCAATTTCCTAAAGAGTTGGTTTGTGTTATTGGTCAATCTACTCTGATTTCAATGAGACTTTTGTTTTCCTATTACAGATATATAGAAAGTGCCCACTAGGAGCAAGGGATTTTGTTAGAATATGTGGATAAAACAGAAATAAATGAGACACAGCCCCTTCTGTCAAGAAATTTGCAGTTTAGGGCAGCACCTGTGGCTCAAAGGAATAGGGTACCGGCCCCATATACCGGAGGTGGCAGGTTCAAACTTGGCCCTGGCCAGAAAAACAAAATAAAACAAAAAACTGCAAAAAGCAAAGAAAAAAAAAAAAAAAAAAAAAAAAAAAAGAAAGAAAGAAAGAAAGAAAGAAAAAGAAATTTTCAGGTTAGTGGGAGAAAGACTCACATACAAATAACTCTCATATAAGGTAACATAGGATAAATACCATAATAGAGGTTCAAAGCTTTTAGGGAGTATTTGGGAAGGGAGGCATTAATTATGACCAGAAGCATACTTAGAAGAGGTAAGAGAGTTTGTACGGGGAATTCAAGAGTGGCAAGTACTCTAACTAGATGATATTCCTTGAAGGATGTTACCATCAGTCCTACTTGAACAAAGGTGCTGAGGTGTGACAGATGGCATATGTTCTTGGAGAACACCAACAGCTGTAGGGTACAGTTCAAGGGAAGTATCTATGGAAAATAAGGCTTAAAAGAAGTTGAAAGGTCTAAGAGCGAAGGGTTTTGCTTTGAATTCTAAGTTGAAGTGGATTGGAGGACAACTATTAGATCAGTGAGAAAATTATTGAAATTGTATAAGAATTAGGAAACAAAGGCACAAGTTAGGACAGAAGCAGAGGATGTGGGATCAGGGGACTTTGAGGAACAACATAGAGATGGAATCAAAAGGTCTCCACAGCCGATAGGATGATAAAGATGAGAGAAAACGTGGAACAATTATAATTTAGGCATTGTCACGAGAATGGCAGTGACAGTAGAGGAGAGGTTTGTTCAGGGAGAAGAGATGGGGTGAAGAAGGGAGTAGTAATCCTTTTTTGGATTATTTTGGATTATCTTGATATCTGAGTTATTTTTTTTAATTAAATTATAGCTGTGTACATTAATGTACTCATGGGGTACCATACACTGATTTAATAGACCGTTTGACACATTTTCATCACACTGGTTAACATAGCCTTCCTGGCATTTTCTTAGTTATTGTGCTAAGACATTACTAAGTTTCACATATACCCTTGTAAGATGCACTGCAGGTGTAATCCCACCAATCTCCCTCC
>CAUYPK010048424.1:0-60954 GCA_963574355.1 Loris lydekkerianus | reverse complement strand
CATCCATCCACCTATCCATCCATCCATCCATCCACCCATCTATCCACCCTTCCATCCATCCATCCATCCATCCACCTACCTATCCATCCTTCCATCCATCCATCCACCCACCTGCCTTTCCATCCATCCATCCATCCATCCACCCACCCACCCACCTATCCATCCTTCTATCCATCCATCCACCCAGCGTTCCATCCATCCATCCATCCATCCATCCATCCATCCATCCATCCATCCACCCACCCACCCACCCACCAACATTTACTTAGTATCTACTAGGTTCTAGTAAAGCTGAAAAATGAAATAGACTGGAAGAGTAAAGATGAATGAGACATGGTCCCTGCTCTTGGGGATTTTGTAATTCATCAGGCAAGACAAACACAAATAATTTTTTGTGATCCTATTTGGTACATTTTAGTCCTTTTCTCCTTTCCCCAACCCTACAATCAGTTTTTTGTGTGTAGATTATCCTACTTTTATCGAACCATAGATAAAAGAGAAGTGGAATCAAGCAGAAAGCTCAGACTGTAAACTGCCTATAATTTTGAAATTATGACTATCTCAGTCTTCTTGGGCAAGTCTCCACTACATCTGCAAATCCAGATCTTTTCCTGAGTGTTCCCAGTTTTACATCCGGAAATGCTGACTTGCCTGTTCCATCTCAAGAAATTCTTTCCACATTGCCATGAATGATGGTTGTTTCCGAATCCCAGGTGGAATCTTCAGCATAGTTTTGCAGAGCAGCTGTTCCCCTAGAGACTCTACATGTTTGGGAAAGGTACCCTCTTGGTGAAGAAGCTTTGTCACTGGCCTTATTCAAGCAATGAAAAGACCATCCTGAGGAAAATTCATTCAATAGAACTTGAGAGATACGGAGGAGAAATTTAATACAGAACAAAAATCCCAAACACTAATATATCATCAATTAAAGGCACTTCAGCATACCAAAGTGGAATTCAAACAGTTGCAGAAATACTAGAATTAAGGACTCCCAAATGTTTCTACAGGTTGAGCATCCATATTCTGAAAATGCAGAAACCAAAATGCTCCAAAATTCAAAACTTCTTGAGCCTGACATGGTGCTACAAGTGGACAATTCCACACCTCACCTCTTATTATAGCTTGCACTCAAAACTTTGTTTTATTACAAAATTAATAAAAACATTACATAATATCACCATCAGGCTATGTATGTAGGGTATATAGGAACCATAAAAGGATTTCATGTTTAGACTTGTCTTCCATCTCCAAGATGTTTTATTAGGTGCATGAAAAAATTATATTGTAAGATTTGAGGAAATCCAAAATCTGTAACACTCTGGTCCCAAGCATTTCAGATAAGGGATACTCAACCTGTATAGGATGTATTAAGATATTAGATGTATTAAGATATTGTCCTTATAGAAACTTTAATGTATTTTTTTCATATGTAACACATTTGTATATGATGTTTTTCTTTCTTGGCATATGAACCCAGCTTATTTGGCTTATCATCCATCATGTGTCCAGTGTTCTAACTCTGATTTAACAATTTTCATTGAGTAGAATCATGAGTTGGATATACTGCTATGTAATTAAATTTAATATTTGTTAGTCCTCATCCCCTTCTAGCAATACAATTCAGTGATGTCCAATTTTACATGAGCCAAATGAACTAATGTGATGTTTTGACTGTTGAGTGGGGTCATACAATCAAAGTAATTTAAAGTTGTAAACAGAAATAGCACCCTTTGGTAACTAGCTCTGTCCAGAGGTCATCACTTCTTGCTATGACCTATGGCACATATCTCTGTCAAATGAAGCTGGTAATGAGTTGTTCCCTACTCCTAATACTCAAAATATTTGCAATATAGATGGAGAACCTCTGGAGCCTTACTAAAGAGCTGTCATGATGACACACAATTATTTTGCATGTGTTTGTATACAAACCTTACATCCATGAGTGCACTTTCATGTGCCCCCCCGTCCTGCTCCCCGATTTCTACTACATTCATCAAGCCCAATTGCCCATACACAGTAGAATCCTCTGTTAAGAGCAGCGTTGGGGAGGGGAGATACAAACTAGCTTCTGTTGTGATGGTCTCAGGATGGGTGTGCTGTGTTCTCTCTCCCTCTGAGGCAAATTGCCATGGATAAAACCTGTATTATGCTTTCAGATGCAATCCCAGCTTTTGCCAAGTGCACTTTAGAACAGCACAATAGATTGTGGTAGTGTGATGCCATCTCCCTCTCATGTTTGTTTGGCTCTCAGCTGATGGGCAGAATTCAGGAATGGTCAGCAGGCCTCTCTGTCCTCTAGCCCTAAATCTACCAGTCCAGCCTTCAACCACCTGCAGAACCCTCTGGAAGTCAAAGTTTCTGTATTTGCTTTATTATCTTTACTCTCTAGGGAAGCACTATCTTAACAATTAAAGTACATGTAAGAAAATGACTTAGGTTTCCTTTCGGCTTTTCTGGAAATGGAAGATCAACCTTAGTAAATTCTCTAAGCTTCTCAATTTGTAAAGGTAAATGTTACATTTTTTTTTTTTTTTTTTTTTGTAAAGGTCCTGGTTAGTTAAGAAAGGGAGAGGGACAGGGCCCAAGCAGCAGACAGACATCACAGCAAAGAAGGAAGAAAATGTCACTGGGGCATCTCACTGGCCTTTCTTCTCTCCTGATGACCAAGGCCATCAGCCTGGCTTGGTCCAGGCTGGGTGGACATGGGTTTCACCTGGCTGAGTGACCACCCTGTTTGAAAGTAAACCAAGGGCAGCCATAGAGTGTCTGAGATTCACGAGATCACTCCACAAATTAAAACCTTTTATCAGCCTCTAATAGCTGTGCAAACTAATTATACTTTGGCCAAAGTTTGCCAATGATTCCCCTGAGGTATTATTATAAAATTTTGAGCTTAGAAATGCGTCCCCATTCTGTCAACATCAGGTTGCTTCAACCACAGGAAATCGAGCCGTGCCTCATTTTAGTTTCCATGTTGTTCTTTGCATAAACAGTGGCATTTTGCACTGGTGTGGCAGAGAGGGGGGCAGAGAGAGCACACAGCTGCATTAGAAAACACACAGGGGACGTTTTCCAGCAGTGTGACTTCAGACACAGAGACTAAGTCACAAGAAAAATCCACTTTTGTGCACATATCTTACGGAGAGGCTGCAGGGTTCTCAAATCAAGAGGTAGAGGCATCACATTGTCACAGCTTCTACTTTGGGGGGTAGGGCTTGTCACTTCCCTGTCGCAGTTTCCAGTTCTCCCTACACAAATGAACAGCATTTGCTAGCAGGTCACTGCTGAAATACTTGGTCAGTCCTTAGGGAAAATCTGGGAGAGAGAGAGTCTTTCTGCAAGAAATTGGTATAAAGTCAGTAGACCTTGACTTTTTCTTAGCGCATTTTTGGTTAATAAGTAAAAAAGGTGAGAACCCCATGTGGCTTAAAATATTTTTTGGATTTTTCAGTTAAATGTTATTTATCAAACACAGGCTGTTAGGCATTGTGGGAGGTGCACGGTGGCATCACATGTAGGGTGTGCCCGTGGCTTCCTTCCCTGCTGCTGGGCTTCATAATTCTCTGCTGTAGGGCTGAGAGAGCAGAAGTCCCCCTCACCTCTACACTGAGCCCCACAACACCATCAAAACCAAAGCCAGGTGGGAGTGGAGGGCTTTTCTTCACTCGCAGCCTGTTGTTGGAACTAGGCCAGGGAATGGGAGCTGGTATTTCCTTCTTTCACTGGCTTCCTTTGGTCCAGGGGAAGAAAACAGAGTTAGGTGACCTTCCAGCGTACCCACGCTCCCCAACACACTGTGCTTTGACCACTGCCCAGGACCGACCATCTGCCTAAATTTGTGAGCAATCCTAGGCCACCAGTGGAGCCAGGATGCCTGGAGGGCAAGGGAAGAGGGGGCTCCAGGAGCCCAGAGGAAGGCTATGCAGGTGGCAGATTGACCCACAGCTCTCCCGGCTCTGCAGTATGGCCCAGAGCCCTCCTCGGGTTAGAGCAAAGGCAGGAGTTGTGCAACCAGGAGGCTGCCAGGGTCCAGACCCTCCTTCACTAAAGGGTCCCCAGGTTCAGTTCTGTCTCTGCCATCTGCCATCTCATCTCATGGGCTCCCATGATAGGCTCATCAGGTTCTTGAATTCTTTCCAGTTGTCACTAATTACACTGCAGATCCGTAAATCATCCCAGGCTAGGGATGACAGGGAGAGGCAAGGGCCCTCTGCCCTGCTGAGCTCGGGGCTTCCTGCCACACCTGCACCAAGTGCCCCAAAGGCAGCCGCCCAGTCAGCGCTCCTGCAGAAGGGAGGGCAGCACGTCCCTCAGTCACCTGTGCCCTGGGCCCAGCCCTATCCCTGGCTGTCCTCTGTATTGAGTGTTCATCCTGGTACCAAGTCTCAGGCAATGCAACCCCAAGAATTTGGGTTTTGTGTTCCCGACTGTCAGTTTTTATTGCTGTATGAATATTGAAGGGAGGTGAAGGGGAAGGTGGTATTATTTAATTTGGAGTTTGATGAAGCTGGAATGATAATTCTCAAATTTGGTTAAATAATGCAATAGATGATTCATTTATTATGGGATGGGGTTTAGAAACTGGATTTTCAATGTATATCCCAGCTGATTCTTGGGTGGTGATTCAGTGCCTCGCTTTAAGAACTACTTTTTCTCTCTCTGGCTGTAGGCTCTAATTGAACTTCCAGTTTCTGGTGGGGTGGGGACCTTCTCTTTCCAACCTGGCTATTCTAATAAGACCACAGATTCCGTCTGATTAAAAGCACACGGGGCTCTCTAGACATGGGAGTTGTGCACAGCCCATGAGCTCAGGCCCCTACCTGTCGCTTCCAGGAAGCCTGTGACCTCTGAGGGCTCTGCAGCTGTGGTGTGGTGGGCTGGGAGGGTGCCCCTGGCACCCCCAGGCCCGCCACTCCACCCGTTCACTGCACAGATTGCTGGCTAATGGGGCGGAGCTAGCAGAAGTGCCTTCTATTAATGGAGCAGAATATAAACAGAATAAAGCCTTCATTTCCCAGGCTGTGGTTTCATTATTAATATACTTTACAGTTCACAGGTTGTACGTTTGTGCCCGTGTTTTCTCAGCTGGTGTAATCTGCAGCTCCGAGTGAGAACAGTCATAAAATTTTCATTTCCAGTTGAATGTGCATCCAATTCGCCGTGAAATGTTCTATCTGTCGTGAATATTAAGTGCACTGAAGCAAGGGCTGCTGGATTAGGTGGAGAGGTTCCCCGGCCCCTCCCAGGCCTGGCAGAGGACACAGGGTGGCGGGGGTGTGGGTAGAACTTTTCTCGAAAAGCTGCATGGCCTTGGCATGGGGTGATGTCTGTTTTCCTGTGGCCACTTCGCAGAGCTGTGGTGGCAAAGAGGGTACATGCTGCAGGGGCTGCAGAGAGGTCAGGAGTAATGGAGAAGGGGCACCTCGGGGCTAATACAAAGAAATCAGACAGGAAGGAGGAAGGGGACAGGAAGTTCAAATGCAGAGGAGAGAGGCACAGGGCAAGGTGAAGCTGGGGCAGAGGTGAGGAGGGAGGGATTGCAGAGGGGAGAGCAGGCCTGAGGGAGCGTGCACAGGGGAGGCTGGTTGTCAGGCAGGATATTAGAAAGAGCAAGCAGAGCATTTTATGCGCTGTGCCTTTTTAGACACATCAATAAAGTGCTGAGGAGAGAGAGTGATGGAGGAGGTGCAGGGGCAGGCTGGGGGCGACAGCAGTTAGTCCAGTGGCCTGCAGCCCTGGCGCAGGGCAGAAGCGGCATCAGGAGCTCCGTCCTAAGAACAAATGTTGCCTGCTGCCACCTGGCTGGCCCCAGACGGTGTCTGCTTATTATTCTTCTCTCTCATGACGCTGCTTGTGCCCAGCCATTGCAACTAGTTTCTCTCTTCAAATCCTTTATCTCCTTCTTAGGTGGTGCAGAATTGATTCCCATCAGTTTTGAGGCTAAAACCAACTCAGTCCCCCTCCCAACTGCAAGGAGCACGTCTGAGAGCCAAAGTGGGCAGGAGTGACAAACACCTGTCCCCCTATCCCCTCTTAGTCACCCCCAGCGGCTGTGTCAGGGTCTGTCCTCCCGGGACCGGGTGCCCCTGCCCTGTAGGGGTTTGATGTGAGAGCTGCCCCAGGCTGGAGCGGAAAGAGGCATGTGGGAAGACTGGGCCCAGGTAAGCCAAGTCTCCTCGCCTCGGGGGTCCACGGCCTCCTTAGCAATGTGAAAGAAGCTGGTCATGTCCTGCAGGAGAGTCCTGGGAAGACACCAGCATGGCTTTCCTGGAGTGAAAGTGGTGACTCAGCAGAGGCACCCAGCCCTCAGCTCCCACCCAGGCCAGGCAGGGCTCCTCAAGTCCAGCCCTCTGGCCAGGGAGCAGGTGTGTACACGGGCATGTCTGTAGAGGTGCAATCACACAGCAGAAGTCGAACAGTTACTTCTACCCTGGCTATGATGGCACAATGAAGACCAATCGTGGTTTTCCTCCTTTATAGTTAAGAAGCATCACCCAGCGACAGGTCAAGGGATTCCTCTAAGGTCACAGAGCTGAACTCGTGGAGGAGGCAGAACAAACCCCTTTATTCTGATCTGCAGTGTGTAGCCCCTGCCCCGATCATTGATGGCGACTCCCTCTCTGCAGTTTCCAATTGCTGTGCTTTGGATTCTGTTTTGATGATTCTGTGTTTCTGAAGCACATGCCCGCTGGGAGGGGCGAGTTGGGAGGAGGAAGCTGACAACAAGCTGGGCCAAGGTGGTAAAGTGGTCGAAGATGAATAATTTAGCAAGTGACATCCTAAACACAGGCAGTTATAAGCCAGGGACCCATTGTCTGTTTCTGACATAGCCCATCGTTCTGCATGCCACTCGCATACCTGCTCACCTTAATTGCTAACCAGTGCCTTGACAATGAAATAAATGGCATCGTGCCTGCAGCATGCAGGAGCCTTCCCATCCCACCTGGCCAACCTCTCTGGCCTCAAGCTACATTCCCTGTCCTTGGTCACCCCTGTTCTGCAGTCCTCCCAGGATGATTCCAGATGTTTCAGACTTTGAATGACTCTACTCTTTCGGCATAGAATACCATTCCATTCCCTCCCCTTTCCACACCTGGTGCCCATACTGGTGCCAACTTCACAGAGTCCGTCAAAAGGCCCTTCTCTGGGAAGTCTTCCAGGGCACGTGTTGTTATCGTCAGAGCACAGCCCTTCCTCCTGGGCTTACCATGAACTTGATAAGCACACAGGTAAATTCCAGCCTTCATCACCAGTGGCTGGTCCTCTGCTTACATATCCAGCTCACAGAAGAGACAAATTTATCAAGGTAGAGACTACAGAACACCCTTCCTTAAACACATATGTAGCTCAGAGCCAGGGAACGTGGGCGCCGGAATTAGACTGGTCTGGGTTTCAACCCCAGCCTTGCTACTTAGGTGCTGTGAGTTTGGCTGAATCGTATAAACCAGCCTCGTTGTTCCCATCCCTTAAATGGGGATACTAACTTCCTCAGAAGCAGATTGTTAAGAAATTAGTCAGAGACTATATGCAAGATAAAAATTAGAAAGATGCTTAACATAACTGTTCAGTAAATGTTTATTCCCTTCTGTTTTATGACTGTCTCTTCTCTCCAATAAATGTTTATTGAGTGAATAAATGAATAAGTAAAAATATATAATTAAGTATGACATTGTTTTGTTCAGATTCAAGTAATGTGAGGGATTCAGAAGGAGAAGATTACAGACACTGCATGTGGCCCGGGGACTTCTGTCCTGGACCTTCTGCACATCTGTAATTCCTTCCTCCCTTTCTTCCTTCCAATATTTATCTTTCTCTCTTCTTTCTTTTCTCTTTTCTATTCTCTGATTTCTTACATTTATTGCACTTGAAAATTTAGCTGACACTTGCTGCCTCGTGGAGCTTTACCCCTTGTGTTTCTGTAAGCTTGAATTTGCAATAGTTAACCCCTGAGAAAGGTCATTTCCAACTCTTTAATCCTAGGATTTTCCAAAAACCTCACCTTCTCTTCAGGCGAGCGCCTGAAATGGCATTAAAGGGTCAGAGCCCAAAGCATCTAAACAGAAGAAAGAGGAGAAATTAAGAGGAAATACTCTTAGAATAGGCATGCCTGCTGAATCTTTAATTCTACCCCTGGTGGTTCAAAACCCTCGCCCTTAAACTGCATTCAGAATGAATTCTGCCGGTGTCCCATGCTCAGGAAGAAATGGGGGAAGAACCTGCACCCTCCTCCTGCCTTGTCACTGTAGAGTTGAGATAATAATAGTCTTTTTCTGATCCCCTGAACTTTCCCATCTGCTTCATAAAACAATGGCAATTTTTTTCCCTTGCTCTGTCTTCCTCTCTCTCTTTTATTTTTATCCTCCTACACTATAATTTAAAACTGTGGCAGTGCTATAGCCCTTGAGTTTTGTTTTTTTTTTGTTTTTTTTTTTTTTTTTTCCTTTCTTCTCCCCTTGCTTTAATACATGACTGTTATTTAAAATGGCCTTTCATCTGAGCCCCAGGAGGCTGCCTCCTGCTTTCAGAGATGGGGGTAGGGCCAGTGTGCCCCCCCACCCCAGTCTAGTGCAGAACCTGGCTCCCTTCAGTAATACAATGAAAATCAGAATTGTTGTTTGTTTGTTTTCTCTGAAAGGCATTTTTATAAGAAGGCATTGAAGCCAAGGTCTGGAAATGCCCCTACCTCTGAAATGGGGCCCTCGGTGGTCCACCATGAATCAAGTCCAAATAGAGCAATTCCAGCTGAAGGCAATAAATTCTATGTGCCCATGGATGCTGGGGGAGGGGAGATGAGTTGGGAAGGGGGTATTTTTTCATCCGCCAAGTGCAGGGACTGTCAGCTGTTGCTATACGGGCTTTTTGCACAGTCCTCTGCCAATCACACCATCCGTGTGTATGTCTGCCTCAGCTGGATGGGCAGTGCACAGGAAAGGGCGCTGGCCAGAGGCTTCTTTCCCAGTGGAAATGTCATCTATTTTAGGGATCAGAAAGGAAGGCGTCTGACACTGGTGTTTCTCATACCAGAACTAACGCAGCTCCTGCCATGGACATTCAGCTGCTGGTATGGGGCTCTGGCTGGTTAGCACTGCTGGAAAATTCTCTGCGCACTCCCTGTGTCTGTGTCAGTTCCATTCCGTGTCTGCACCTGTACCTCTGAAAGTGATTTTGGCCTCGTCTTTTCTCTCCAAGCTCTCTCCAGAGCCTCCTCTGAACTGGCATCAACAAAGCAATCATAGTCTGAATGATCTTCATGGAGGAACACGCCATTGCTGTAAAACACCAGAGACAAAACAAGGCGAAGGCTAGAAAATAAATAGTGTGCCTGGGAGTGTGGGTGTGTGTCTGAGAGGGGTGTGTGTCTGAGAGGGGTGTGTGTGCCTGCATGGGAAGGAAGCCCCTTTGCCAGCTGGAGAAGGAAATCTCTGGGGAAGACAGGGACTGCATGTCCCCAGCTGACCTGCTGGGGAGGCCCCATACCTGCAGGAAGTGGATGAAGTTTTCATCCTGGTTACAGTGGGTCATGCCCTTGGCCATGATGCCCAGAAGGACTGGTGGCTGAAAGGAGTTCCTGGAGATCTGGGCTCTACTATCCTGCTGTTAGGTTTTAAATCCTAAGTGTCACTGCTTCAGCTTCATTTTCTCTGTGGAATTCTTTCTTCCCTTAAACATTGGAAATGATCCCTAAAATCAAAGACAAATATTAAGATGAGAGAGAGGCTGAGAAATCAGGAGCCACAATTCACTCCTGAATGGGATCCCTCAGCTGGAAGCTGTGGAGGTCAGGCCCCCAGGCTGAGAAATCAGGAGCCACAATTCACTCCTGAATGGGATCCCTCAGCTGGAAGTGGTGGAGGTCAGGCCCCCAGCCAGGCTCCTTTCCTTGGATTTCTCTTCTGGTTTCCAAGCAGACACTTAGATCGCCACCATCTTTACCTTCCTGTTGACAACATAGGGATGTCCAGAGTATTTTAACCTCACCTATCCCCCATTCTAACTTCATTGCCATTGCTAACATATAGCTGAATTAACCATGTGTTTTTAAGGAACTATTATATAGGATGTTCATTTATCACCTATTTATCACATTGTCTTCATTCCTTCCTGCGTCTCAGAACTTCCATCTGGAATTATTTTCTTTCTGCCTAAAGTATCTCATTAGGATCCCTTCTAGGATAGGTCTGGTGGTAGCCTGTTTTCAGGTTTTGTTTAGTGAAAATGTCTTATTACCCTTTGACTCCTGAAAAATTATTTTCCTGGATGCAGAATTTTAAGTTGGAATCATTTTCTTCCAGCTTCATAAGGAACTTTTCACTCCCAGTTCTGCTGTTGAGAAGTCATCTGTCAATCTTGTTTCTGGGTCCATGAAAGTTGTCTGTTTTTCTCCTCCACCTCCGACAACATCTATTGCTTTTAAGATATTTATTTTTCTCTGTTTTTGGCTTTTTGCAAGTTCACTATGGTCTGCCTAGGTATAGATCTCTTTCTTTGTTCATTTATTTTTCTTAGGGGTTGTTGGTATTCTTAAATCTGTAAATTGTTGAGTCCTAGGAGATTCCCAGCCTTGGTCTCCTGTCTCCTTTTTCTTTCTCCTCTTCTCCTGGGACTGTTCACAACCTGTGGGGACACCTTCTTCCTCTTATGCAGCCATTGGCATTCTTCATGTCTTCATCTTTCCATCTTACCTAACGGATAATTCTCTAATGACTTACCTTACAATTAATTGGTTCTCTGTTCATTTGTGTTCTACTGAAGGACTATTGAAAGTCTATTGAAGTCTATTTCCACTAATATTTCAATTCCCACTAATATTTTTATTTCAGTCATTGTATTTTTTTTTCTAAAAAGCTTATTTGAATGTTTTTCACTCAGATATGCTAATGACCTTTTATAGCTTTATTTTCCATGCAGATTTATCAAATGTGTCATTTATTTCTTTATATAAATTTTTAAAAGTTGTTTTGTAATTGGTATGTCCTTCTTTATCTGCTATGCTTGTGAATCTGTTTTTATTGTCTATTTTATCCTGTTTTCACTCTTTCTATATCATTTCTTTGTGTGCCTGGTTACTCTACACTCTGTGATCACCAGTGTTTCTTTTTTCTTTTTTCTTTTTTTTTTTTGTTGCACTTTTTGGCCGGGGCTGGACTTGAACCCGCCACCTCCAGCATTTGGGGCCTGCACCCTACTCCTTTGAGCCACAGGCGTCACCCCTTACCATTGTATTTTTAAGAAACAAAAGTGAAATAATTTGACCCCTAACATGAAAGTAACTTCCTTTAGAAGTGATTTATGTTTATTTCTTTGAGATGATTATGGGCTCTCTGTTGAAAACTAGGTTAAAGTAAATTTTAAGGACCAGGTGATTCAAACCACAATACAATCTCTGGAAAAAGATGTTCAACTCTCAGTTCCTCTCATCTTGGGGCTTCAGCCTTCTGAGGTCTTCACTTATTGTAAAGAGGATTTTCTATTAGACTCCCTCACTTCAAAAGGGTCTTGGGCTTTGATTGCTGTTCCACTGCACTTTGGGGCTGTCAGACAAAGGCTTGCATTTTCCTGACTCAGCAAGTGCCCCTAGGTCAGGAACCTGCTGTCTCTTGCTTCTTGTTTTTCCTTTAATTTGGGGTCTGGTAATGCTGTCCCCAAAAAGAAGCTCTTTGATGCTTTTAACAAAGATATAAAAATCATCTTATCCAGTTCTTTTAGTAGTTTTCAGTGGGAGGACTGGCCTGAATAACCTAATCTATCCTTTCCAGAAATAAGAAGATGAATACCTTTGTACCCCACAACTCACATTCCCTTTCCATCCACAGACTGAAATGTATAAAGATAAAAGCTCATATGGAGAAAGAGCAAAGCATGTGGAATCTGCTCCACTACTCACCAGCTGTTTGACTTCATGAAAGTTTTTATCTTTCTGAGTCTCAATTTCTGTGGATGTGAAATTGTGAGACCAGTAACGTGCACTCCTTCCTCATGGGAATTACCAGGCTTAACTACGATCGTAGATGGGTGCTTTCTGTGCCGAGTACGAAAGGCTTTGTGGCATGTCCGGCCTACTGCTTTCCTATTCCCAGCCTACCTATTCCAAGGTAAAGGACTTGGAAGTTGCAGACCGGCCAGAAGGGTGAGGCCAGAGCAGAGGATGGAAGCAGAGTGAGGAGGAGGGGCAGGCTCTGCTGTCTCTGAGTCTGCCCATAAGAAGGAAGACCGGAGGCTGACAAAGCAGGACCCAGGAAGGACAGACGCCAGCCCCTGGGGCAGTGAGCTGTAATCTCAGATGCCTTCCCACTGGAACCCCTGGAGAGCAGGCTTGCCCTTGGAGCTCCCTGCCACACAGAAACCCTCCACCTCCTCCTCTCAGTCCCCTTCTTCCCCCTCAGCCAGGGCTGGACACTCTTGTCAGGCCTCTTTTCCTCATATTTATTTTAACATTTGTTTCCCATTTTATGAAAAATTGGAAATTTATCTACAATCAGCCCTTGGACTTGCCTCCCTATCAGCTGCCCTGCTCCCCACTTCTCATTTATTTCTGACGGGCATAGTGTAACACATTCTTAATTGGCAGAGCTCGACATAGCCCACAGGCAAAACGGCCAGCTGAAGTCGGGGCTGGCTGCGGGGATCCAGTCAGTTCTCTCTGATGTCCCCGAACGTCCAGCCGCCCACTCTCCGGAGAGCACATCCCCAGCAGGAGGTGAGAGTGGGAGAGTAGTGATGTCTTAGGGGGTGAGTGTGGACAGAAGGAAAAGGCCAGGACAGCAGTTTCCCATAAGGAAGCCCAGTAACAGTGTCGGATGCACTCCCCTGAGGCCAGCGTAGGTGCGTAGCTGCTTATGAATGAGAAGCGGTTTAAAAAAGACAGACTATTTGCAGCTGTGGGAGACTCTTTGATAATTATCCATAGGAAACATGGGCTTGGATACATGGACACTTGGGTCCTTTGTCACTGACATATGCCTGGGTGAGCAAGGCAAGCATCTACCTACAGCAAGATTTCCAAAACTGGGCCAGCACCTGTGGCTCAGCGGGTAGGGCACCAGCCCCATATACCAAGGGTGGTGGGTTCAAACTCAGCCCCGGCCCCACTGCAAGAGCAACAACAACAACAACAAAAAGATTTCCAAAACTGTTGAGGCTGACATTGGTGATCTCAGAGAGGTTAATGGGCATTTCTTTAGGGAGAAAACTGTGCCTCGGTCAAATGAGTTTAAACAACTGTGTGTGCTCCATTCCCTATTTAGAGATCTGTGTGATTTAAGAAGCAATCAAAGATTCTGGAATGTACTGTGTGTGTGTCGAACCTGAAGTTTCTCCAACTTGTTCGATGAAGAAGTTTTTCTTTTCATAATACTGATTATAACAACATCTTGCCAGGCACTTAGAATTAAGAGAAAACATTTATTCTAAAGTGATAGCTGGCTCTGTTTTACCTCTGCTGTTGAGGGATTTTTCTGTCTAACCACATTTCCAAAACAGTACCTGTGGGGAAAAACTCTCTACCTGGGACACATCCCATGCCCCAGTGCTTACTGTCTGTGGATGAGAATGACCCCAATTATTGAGGGCCTGTTACGTCTCCTCTGTGCTTTCTTCACGCATTACCCTTTCATTGTCAGTGGGATCTGCAGGTTGGGTTGCATTATTTCCATTTCATCAGCGAGGAAAATGAGAGTCAGGCTTAGAAAACCATTGTACCCAAGGCAGGTGGCTAAGGGCAGATTGGATCCCAGGTCTGGCTGACCCTAATGTAATATTTGTTTCTACCATATTACACCCATTATGAAAAGGGGGCACATTTACAAAAACAAAGTAGAATAATTAAAATATATATATATTTATATACATATATATGTGTATATATTTAGCAACCTGTTGAGTTATATAGAAGAACCACTTAATTTATTGATTGAATGTTGACTCCAGGAAAGAAATCTAAAAATTATCTAGCACTATTTTTTTAAAATTTATTTATTATTAAATCATAGCTGTGCACATTAATGCGATCATGGGGCACCATACACTGGTTTTATAGACCATTTGACATATTTTCATCACACTGGTTAACATAGCCTTCCTGGCATTTTCTTAGTTGTTTTTTTCCCATGTGCAAATAAGAAAATGGAGATCTGAATAAAGTAAAATGATTTGCCCAAGATCATATATCCAGCTGCTTTCAGAGCCAATGCAATCACTGTCGGTCACTGTGACTTCCAGGCCAAAGTTATTTGCACCCACAGCGACCTTTTTTGGTCACCTTTTGGAGACTTTTGTCAGGCTAAGTCTCACGGACGTGTGCTGTGAAGATGACGATGAGGACTAACAACCTCCTGCCCTCCCTCCCCCAAACAGCCCTTTCCTCCTATGAGAAGGGAGGGAGAACGGAGGCTGTGCTTTGCGCCATGCATGCTGAGGACCCAGCACAGAGGAGCTGAGTTAGCCATCACCTTCAATTTTCCTGAAGTCTCCTCAACTGCGGAATGTGGAGAAATGAGACAGTCTTTGCAGATTTAGCTGGAAACTCAAGCCAAGGAGAGGCTGGCACTCCCTGCACTCTGCCCAAAGCCCCATTCGCACTTGGTGTTCTTTGCTTTCCAGACTCCCTGCCTCCCGTCCACCGACTAGTCTAGAGTGGAGCTGCTGAGCTGAGCTGGCAGCAGATGCGCTGACAGACGCTGGTGCTCGCCTCAGCCGGCTGCAGGTGGAAGCTGCCCGCCGTTCCTGCGTCCCTTCACCCCTGCTTCCTCCCTCTCCTCCCTGGTCTTGGCCTAGGATTTCTCTCTTTTATTGTCTTTGTCTTTTATTTTCTACTCACTTTTTCCCGTGTTTCTTAGCAGACCCGTCTCCCTTTCCCCGCATCTCTCTGACTCCTCCCCTTTCTTTTTCCTCTCTGCAGCAGCTCACATGGCCTGCACGCTCCTCCCTGTGGACCCACTTCTACCACCACCCTTCCTGGGACTCCTCTTTCCTCACTTCCTTTCATTTTCTTTTACCTCTGGGTGCATTTTCCCTTCTCTGGCTTGTCCCCCAGACCCTCTGTCGTTGTACAGTCCCCTAGTCTAGGTCATTGTTTTCCTGATTAGTGGAAAACAGTAGCACTGTCCCGTGGCGATGGCAGTGGCTTGTGGGTTAGAAGAAGCCAGCGCCTTCTTTTACTGATGGGGCTTGAATCGATTCCAGCAGGGCCAGTATCCTGCTGCCCCGGCAGCCTAGGGTTCCTCAGCCTTGGCCCTATTCACATTTAAGCCTGGGCAATTCTTTGTTTGGGGGTGGATGTCCTGTGTATAATGGGATAGTTTCTACCTGCTAGATACCAGTAGCACTCAAGTCCCAGTTGTGACAATCAGAAATGTCTCCCAGCATTGCCAGATTTCCCCGGTGGACCCCAATCTTCCCTATTTGAGGACCACTCCCCTGGCCCACAGCCTTCAACCTCACTTGTAGAACCAGATGCTGACGGGTGATTTCTGATGCCCATTGGACAGGCCAGGAGGAGGTAGGGGAGGTGGTAGAAGTTGGCAATGAGGACACACAAGAAACAGAGGTTGTGAGGATGAAGCTGAGCTTTTTTCTCATCTCTCTGGCCTGGCTCTGATCTTTCCCACTCGTTTCTTCCATCTCTTTACCCACGTCTTCTTTTCCGTCTTACTTCACTATAATCAGACTTTTTTCTCACATGACAACATGACACTTGAGGCCCAGACTAGCTGCAAAGAGCTCTGATTAAGCCCTTTAAATGCTTCTTGCAGAAGAGGCTCTGACGGTGTTCCATCTGTAACTTCGGAAAGGTCAAGGTGTCACTCGGCTGCTCGAGGGAACTCAGCTTCTGGGCTCCAAGGTGGTTAATGCCTGTTTGATCAGCTGTAAAACAAAATCCAGAAAATGCCAAGAGGCAAAGCTCAATTCACCTTTCAGAACGACGCTCGCTGCCCATTCAGGGAAGGGAGCGCAGAGCGGGTGTTGTGAGCCACAGCTGCTAAATCTGCAACAGGTGAGCCAGCAAAGCGCTGCGGTGCTAATGTGGCTGCCCTCACCTGCCCCACCACCTGAGACACCTTCAGCGTTCAGCTGCCGGCTCTGGGCTGGAGGACAGTGGGGCCCTGTCTGGTCGGCTTTCTGCTCAGCTCTGCCTTCCACGTGGGCACGCACCTCCATTCCTGGTGGCCTCTCCCTTCCCTGCCCCTGGCCGTCTTGTTGCTCTCCTTGTAAGATCTGCTCCTGAGCTCCCTCCTCAACCAGCAAGCTAGACTCTGGTTCCAATTCTTCACCCAGCTTCTCTCACAAACGCATCTCTCTGCCAAATCTGCTGAAAAAGACTCAAAACCGAAGAATAAAAGAGACCAGACAGACACATTCAGGGACTCTTCCCTTGATAAAACACCTGCCACCTTCTCCTCCCTCCCTGCTGTTCGTCTGTACATTCCCCTCCTAGAAGGGGGAGTCCTGGGTCTAAACACTCAGCATAAGCTCTCAGTAGTCATCCTGCACTCACGCTGTGGTTGCAACTCAACCACTGCTTTGTCTGCTGGCGTCCTTTTCATATACTGTCCAAACCTCAGTGTGGCCTTCCCAGGTAGGGTCCTTCCTATGGAAAGGCGGCATTACTGACCTCACTGGAATTGTGACTACAGCTTTGAGGCTGGATATCACCCCCCATCTAGCACTTTCCTTTGCTCCTTGGGTGACCACAGAGGCGGCACGTAAAGAAAGCTGACCAGGATTTCGAATGCCACCCACAGCCCAGGCCAGAGCCCAGCTAATTGCCTGCAACGCTGGGCCTCGGTAACAGGTGCACACTCTGCCCTGACCAAGCCAAATACAGCAGGTGCCTTCTGCCTTTGAGTTACATAACTCTGCCTGCTGCTGCTTTTCTTTGCCTTTCTTATTCATCACTCTCTTTGTTTGTTTTCACCCGTTCCATCTTCAATAATGATTCCGGTCCAAGTGGACCCAGCCTGGGTCCCTTGTTGCTTAGTCGACCTGTACTGACAAGCAGGGCCTACTCTATGGCTGAGACTGTGAAAGTGGGATAAACAGTGCGTGTACATAAACCCTTGCAAATGGTCTTCCGTAGCAACATGAGAGGCCAAGGTGAGCTCATTAGCCACAGTTGGAGAAGCCCAAGCTCACATGCGCCCCCTGCAGAGTCCAGCCGGGGGAGAGGGGCTGCCTCCCAGGACCAGCGGGGTTGTGAGGGCCCTTGCTCCCACAAACAGGATGTGTACGTGTGGCTGGCTGCCTTTCTGCAAGAGCATCTGTCAGTCTCCAATATTTCCTTTATCATTGCAGCAAATTATTTAAACACTACCCACTGAACCCCATCTGTCACTGCGCCCCATCGCTGTCAGGGACCTGCCTCCCCAGGTCTGCGAGGAAACTCATCGGGAAGGGCCCTGTGCCAAACAACAGGGCAAATTAAATCAAAGCGTGCTCGGGCACCCAGGGGGAAAATGCACATCAGCTCTGAGTTATTGCACAGAGCACGCTTACAAGAGAGAAAGCAGCGGCTTTTGTCACTGCAAGGGGCCATGAAAAATGAATTAGGGCCTCTGCTGAGAGAGGGCATGGAGGAGAATCTTTCATTCTGAGACGCTGTCCTCTCTCACCTTGCAAGAAGGAAATAATAAAAGGAGAGCTCGTGGTGGAGCTAAGTCTCTCCAAGTTTCAACTCTGTCCTCCAAACACTCCTGGGAGTAGAAAGGGAGTGAGGAGCTGGGGAGGAAAGGACTTGAGAGGCTGGAAAGAGCTGGAGCTGGTGCAGTGGAAGGTGAGCAGTGCTCTGTCCTCCTCCCAAGGGGTGCTGGAACCAGGAGGGGCAGAGGGACATGCCAGGGCCTGTTGTCACTCTGCCGAGCTGTGCAGCCCAGGAACTCTGAGGAACCAGAGCCTGACAAGGAAGTGCAACTGAAATTATTAAAGCCTCACTGTGTACAGGTCACCTGCTGGGCTGACTCTCCTTCACCCTTGATCTCTTTCAATCCCCACATTCCCATGAGATGGGAACTATTTTTCTCCATCTTAGAGATGAAAAACCTCAAAAAGTTTAAAGCCGTTGCTATGTCCGCCCGATTCATGTGTGCCAGGACCAGGATTCAAAACCATCCGTCTAACTTCAAAGCCCATTGCCTCCCTTTGCAAAACCATTTCTCCTCTGCCTCCTTCTCCTCTGAGACACAGCTCATTTATTTTCCTATAATGAGGGAGGGGCCTTCGATTTCCTAATAGATTGCTTACCTGCCGTACTACTGGAGGTGGCATTTACTGTGGGTTTAGCTGCAGAGCCTTACCCACCAGACACATTTGTACTTTGTGACAGCAGGAACATGTGGCATGCTGCTCAGGCGTTTCCAATACAGCCTTCCTTGTTGGGCAGAGATCCTGACTGGGAACAGAATGACTCCATCATCCAGGAGAGGACAAGCCGTGGACCCTCTCTAATCAGAGTCCAGGTTGGAATATTCAGCCCTCCCTACACACTGGGAGCTGGAAATACTCCGCTGGGTGTTATTTGGTCTGGCAGAAAAGATGTGGGACAGAGGGACACATTTCCTGTGTCCTGTCCTCATCTCAGTTGGCAATCATCCTCCATCCTTGCCTGCTCTTCTATGGGTTATTAACCTCCATTATTATTTATTTTCCTCAAGTTCAGGGTGGACATGGATTAAAATATATTGACCACTGGCTTACATGGCTGCTGAGTATTCTGATAATCCGATAGTCCTCTGCGGGGGTCGCTCAATATCTCCAAATGTTGGGGCTGTTCTTGGAACTGCTGACACATTCAAACAGAGAACGTGCCACCAGACTGACTAGTGTTTTTGCTTTTGTGTCTCTCACACCTGGGTGGTTCCCAGCCCAGTTGTCCTGGACTTGTGCTCTGCCTGTGTGATTTGCTCACCTGAGGCTCTCTCTACATATTTCTTAAGAGTTTAGACTTATAAAAAATAGCCAGTGTACTCAGTACTACTATGAAACCAGTTCATATTTACTCACACTTTCATATGAAAGATGAATCACAACTATAGCCCAGGATGAAGGAGGGAAGGGGAGGAAGAGGGGAACGGAGGAGGGTGGGTTGATAGAGGGAGGGATAGTAGGGGGACCACACCCAAGGAGCACATTGCAAGTACAAGTTGGATCTATCAGGTGTAGAACGCAAATGTCTTAACACTGTAATCGGGTAAATGAGGTGAAGGCTATGTTAATCAGTGGGATGTAAGCACTCCAATTTGTACAAATAAGTAACACATTGAATCCCATAATGGCATAAATGTATTCATGATCTATGTACAAATGACTTAATAAAAAAATTAAATTAGATTAAAATCAGAGGAATATTTGAATAGAAACATAAATTGATCAAACTGGGTAACTTATTGGTAGGAAAAGAGGGGCTTTACTATTCAAAAAAAAAAAAGAATTTAGACTCATGTAACTTGGGCTTTTTCAAAACATGTTTGCTGGAAAGGGAAAAGCAAACAACTCTAGACCTAGGACCCTACTGTGAACTGTTCTAGAAAGAGCCTCTTACGTGACCACTGTTCCCACTCAACACAGCAAGGGGAACAGCCACGCGGGGAGAGAATCATACTTATGACTTAGTCACCAAATCTGCAAGCACATTGCACGTTATTGTAGTGAATGTGTGTTCATCTGTAAGACAGTGACAGCCTTCATGCATGTGACAGTCAAACTGAATGCTCAGTTGAATCCAGTCAACATAGTCCAGTTGAGTAAATATCTAATAGTTCTGTTTGGAAGCATCTTCTGTGCTTAATTTCATAAGTTTCCTGTTTGAACATTGCCCCTGATTTCACCGCCAGAAATGTTTCTGATAAACCTCTGATTAAGTACTATTAAGACAGCCATGGGGGGGGGGGGGAGCAGATGATAGGTAGTAACATTGTATCCATAACCTCTGTCCCCTTAATATATGATTTTTCTGGTACCATCATGCCTTTAAAATAGTTATCATCTTAAATGTAAATGTAAGTTTTCATGGGACTAATATTGAAAAGAGACTTAAATTCTAGGACATCCATTTAAAAGAAAAAAGAACCTGGGGCAGGGTGAAGATCCTCTAGAGAAGGGAATGAAGGAAGGAGAGAAAGAGAGGAGGTAAGGGGAGACTGGAAAGTGGTGACTCTCATTAGCATAAAACTCAGCCTGGCCCCAAACTCAGACTTAAAGCCTGGATTACAGTCTTTCTTTCTTTAGTTTCCAGGCTAATCCATGGAGGAATGAAATGATAAATCATGTGTGATTTAAAAGAACTTTTTAAAAGCAAACAACTTGGCTCGGCACCTGTGGCTCAAGTGGATAAGGCGCCAGCCATAGACACCTGAGCTGGCGGGTTCAAATCCAGCCTGGACCCGCCAAACAACAATGACAGCTGCAACTGAAAAATAGCTGGGCATTGTGGCAGGTGCCTGTGGTCCCAGATACTTGGGAGGCTGAGGCAGGAGAATCGCTTGAGCCCAGGAGTTGGAGGTTGCTGTGAGCTGAGATGCCATGGCACTCTCCCCAGGGGGACAGCTTGAGGCTCTGTCTCCCAAAAAAAAAAAAAAAAAAAAAAAAAAAAAACAAACAAATTAACCTTTCCTTCTTTCCTTTTTAAGATAAGAGAACCCAAGTTCTCAGAAGTTAAGTGAATTTCTCAATCTCACACTGTTAGTAGCAGAAGCAAGGCTAGATTCCAGGAGTGTGACTTTTACAGCAATGACCTTGCTATAACATCACATTGCCTCTTTGTATTACCCTGTGGATGTTTATTTTGTGTCTGTTTATTTTTAAGAAAGTTGGAGAGTTTTACTTTGAACAAAGGGGCTGCAAAGCATGGATGATGTAATTGGAAGCAAGAGAAACTAGAATGAGGAAAAGATACCCATGAAATATCGTGGGCATGGTGCTCAGCGTTGAGCTGAAAGTCTGGCACAGACCTGAGGCCTCGGGTTTCACTTCTCCGTGGTTTGCACAACTAGGTTATAAAATATTTTAGAAAAAAAATTATTTTATTCACAATCTGGCCAAACTGGCTTGTTTTGCCTGAAGATCTACAGCAAAAGAAGGTCACCAGATGGGACAGTCTTCATCTCCGGGGCATGGCCTAAAACACAGCTGAGTTTTTAGGTGTTGGCAGTGGAACACCAGGGAACCTTCTGTTCAAATGTGCCTTGAACCCATTAAGTCATAAGCCTCAGCCTGGTTTAGAAAGTAGTTTATAGGAGCCTTGCTGTCATTTTCTCCCGAGCACCATTTGCAGACCCACATTCCTCAGGAAAGGAGGCAGAGAGCCTTTTGCAGCTTGTATGGGAAATGGTGTCTTAGAAACTGTGTTTAGGGGTGGGAGGATTTGGAAGCAATCGTGGTTTCTCCACATCTTAGCTGTGTGGTCTTGGGCACATTTATCAACTTGATGTGAAGGTGAGACAGGTGGCTCACTTTATTTAGTGGCCTGTGGGCTGAGCCAGGGTCCCCTCTGGTAGGTTTAGAAGAGGTGCTCATTCCACAGAAAGCAGAGCCACGGAGCTTCCCTTCTCTGCAGAACTTCCAAACCATCCCTCAGGAGCCTCATACATGAATTACCTCACTTCTCTGAGCCTCAGCCTTCTCTTCCTTAAAATCAGATGGTCATGACACCCACCCTACCGTGGGTGTGGAGAGCTTCAAGAAGCCTGAGTGGGAAGTGCTGGGCAGTATTGACGTGCCAGCTGTTCACACACCTGGAGCACACAAGCATGCTGCTCACAGCAACGCGTGGCAGCTGTATGGAAACCAGGCTCCCTCCCATCCACCATGGTTATAATCCTTTGAACAGTGGACTACAGCACTAGGGCAGGCACGAAGGAAAAGGGAAGATTTGGGTTCTTTTTCTTGGTTTGATCAGAACAGGTTAAATGCAGAACTGGTACTTCAAACTGTTCTGGCCGTGGTTCACAGGGAGGCATCTCTGACACACCTTTTAAGATTGAAGACGGAAGCGCAGAAGGCCAGGCACACACAAAGGAAGACAGAATGCTTGTCCCTCATTGTCTGGAGAACAGATGGGTTGCAGGCTTCAGGAGAATAGGAGCTGCCAGTCAAAGCAATTTAATAGAATGGGAGCAGATAGATCTCAATGGAAGAATCGAGTGTAAATATTGTGAGTGGAGGAAGGGAGAAAGGAGGGAGATGGTATCTGACTACTCACAGTGCAGAAACTGTTCAAGAACTTTCAGCTGAAAACTCACCGAGCTGAGGCAGGTGACTGGGTTGAGCGCACTGCCAGCTGCTAATCTGCAGGGCTTGCCCCCAGGGGGCACCCATCAGCGAGGCTTCGTGAAGGAGACCCCAGAACGGTGGGTCTTGCCCCAGATCAAAGCCCACCCAGTCAAGTGCAGGGAGCTCTCGCCTATTTGGGTCATGGTGCTGCCCACCCTCCACGCTATCCAGAATGCAGAGGCCACAGCAGGCCGAGGGTCTGCAGCTGGTGCCTTCCTGGCCAGGATGCATCAGAATCATCTCCAGGACTTCCTCAGGGGCAGCAGCACCCACCACATCATCTCGCTGCACTTGTTATTAGCACTGCCTGGTTTGCCCCCATATTTGCAAATCTGCCACCCCACAATGTCCTTTGTCCCTTTCTGCCCCAGGTGCTAGGCTCTCAGGATTTCTATGGATCGCTTGCCCAGGGGCACTTTTGTCAAGATCTGTGATCTTGCCAGAGGTGTCTCATGCTGCCGTAACAACACACCATGGCTAAAGTGACTTAAACCACATTTATTTCTCACAGTTTTGGAGATTGGGATGTCCAAGACCAGCTGCCAGCAGATTTAGTGCCTGCTGAGGATTCACCTCCTGGCTAGCTGTCTTATTCCTTCATTCTCCCATAGCAGAGGAGAAAGACCATCTCTCTTTTGCCCCTTCTAATAAGGGCATCAATGGGGATTAGGGCTTCAACATAGAAATTTTGAAGGAATACAAACTTTTAGTTCACAGCAATCCAGCCCCCGCCAAATTCATGTCCTTCTCACAGGTATCATGTATTCATTCCATCCCAACAGCCTCAAAAGCCTTCACTCGTCCCAGAATGAATGACTAAATACCTAAGGCTGACCTGAATCAGGAGGTGAAACTTGACGTACTATTCACAAATGCTGTGCACCTGTGAAGTTACCCACTTCCTAAATACAATAATGGGCTGGGCAAGAGGGATATTTCCACTTCAAAGGGGAAAAGATCACAGAGAAGAAGGGGATGACAGATTCCCAACAAGTTCGGACTACAAACTCCATGAGATCTTAAGCTCAAGAAGAATGCTCTTTTGTTTGACGGCCTGCCTTCTGCATCAACTGTGGTGGTGGTGGTCTCACCTTCTGGACACAGTGGGGGTCCACAGCCATAGTTTTGCAGGGTAGGGATTGACAAACCCATGGCCCTGGGCAGCTCCAACCCCAGGATTTTGCGTGGAGACCATCTGCCTATTGAAACTGAGCAGAGCTCACCCCCCACCCCTCACTGGAAACCAAGGACGCTGCCCTGGTCATCCCTGAATCACCTTCCGGTGGTTCTTCCCTTGTCTTGAAGAATTACACACACTCATATCTGAGCAGCTCTGTGTAAAAATCCAAGAAGTCAGACAGCCTTCCCTTATTCCATCTCCTTCAGTCCAAATGGGCAGTTTTGTGCTGAAATACTGTTTAGACTGTGCTTTGCATGTAGCATGTAGGCAGACCTGCTCCTCACCAAGTGGTAGGTGGCTCTGGTCTTAGCATTCTTTTACAAACACCCTTTCTCATTTTTTTAATAATTTGGACCCATGGAGCACTGTTTCCAAATCTTTATGTTCTGGTTCCCTTTTACTGAACAATTTCATCTTCAATCCATTCCCCCTCCTCACACTTCACTGTATGCAGTCAGAAAAAGCCTTGCTCCCTCAACACATTGTTTAGACGTATCCTCAGCAAAATATCCAAGTTCATCACTCACAAGCTTTACCTTCCACAAACCACGAGAACATGAACACAATTCAGCCAAATTCTTTCCAATTTTATCACAAGGATGGCTTTTCCTCCAGATTTCAATAACATATATATTTTTAAATTTCTGTCTGAGCTCTCATCAAAATGGCCTTTACCACTCACATTTCTGCTAACATTTTGCTTTTAGTTATTTATGTATTCTCTAAAAAGATGGACACTTTCTCTCCAGATCTATTCTGTTTGGTCCCTACCAGAATTGCCTAAAGAAGTCTCTTTGCAGCGATGCTGACTTTTTCTGGCATAGAACTCACAACTCTTCCAGCCTGGGTGACCATGATCTAGTTCTAAAGCTGCGTTCACATTTTTAGGTGTTTATTACAGCACCACCCTACTCTGAGGACCAATTTCTCTACTCAGCATCTAATGTAGTGTTTGTACATACTAAGTGTCAATTAATATTTGTTTAATTCATGAAAACCCTCAGTTTGATAGCTGTCCTTCTAAAAAATGTTCTGTGCAAATTTACACACAAAACGTGTATGTAGTGAGATTACAATGGACTTGAAGGTCTGTAACTACCTATTTTAAACTTAACAATGTATCATTTAATTTTTTCATGCACATCCATGGAGTTAGATGGGCATTGAGTTTACTGCTACACAGGTCATAACAGGGCCACATTGGAATCTATTACATTTTTTGATACATAGTCATTTCTAATGTTTTACTCTTTCAAAGAGTACTTCCTAGAATAGCCTCAGACATATAAATGTTTGTATTTATGTACAAGATGTATTTCTATAGGTTAAATGTCTACATTGGAATCACTTGGTCACGGGACATACTTTATTTTAAATGTTTATATTGGCAAACTGATTGCCTGTCAAAAGGGCTGTGTTAATTAGCGATCTCACCAACACACAGACGTACCTATTTTTCCATTCTCATGGCCCATAACAGACACTCTCAATAGTTTATATCTCCACCAATAAGACAGGAAATTGCATGTACCTTAATTTGCATATTCCAGTTACTAGGACAGCCATTGTGCATGTTTTTTTCCTACTTCGTATGTTTATTGGTATCTTTATTTCTTCTGTGGATTGCTTGTCCATATTCTTCATCCATTTTTCTGTTGGGTGTTTATCATTTAAAAAATTGATTTGTGGCAGTACCGTGTGTATTACACACATTAACCCTTTGTGATCAATGTTCCAGATACCCCTCCCCCTCCCCCGCCTCTTGTCTTTTACTTTATTTTATCGTCTCATTTGTGATACAATAGTTTTAGATTTGTATGTAATAAAATCTGTCCGTCATTTCCTTTATCGCTTCATCATTCATGCTTTGCTTAGGCGGGCTTGCATTTATACATGGACTGCATAGTATATTTTTGTAAGCCATCTTAAATCCCTTCAAAAAAGTAAAGGGAAGATGTAAGGAAATGAATGAATTAAAACAAGGAGAGTTCTCCCAGGCATGTCACATGTGAAGACAGTAGTGTCTTATATTTTCATACCACTTTCCCTCCCCAAGTGTTTTCAACTTTATTATCTCATTACTCAGGTCTCGAAATGCACCTGATACTGCCAAAGGCCGCCTCCTGCAGCTGCTTGTGTATTTACCTCCCTTCCTTCTGCTGCACCCCTGGAGGAGGAATGAATGTGTGAGCCTCTTTAGTTTGTAACTATGGGGACACAGCCTTGCCCACAGTCCCTGACTCCTCCACGGAGCCCCCTGGGTCATCAGTGCAAAGACGCAGAATGGAAATTGGGGCAGAGCCACCTGGGTGGTGTTCAGTGAGTCCTCTGTTGATTGAAAAGTGGTCACAGATCCTTCTTGTCATTATTTGTCCTGGTGTTTATAATTCCCAAATCTTTAGCCCCCAGAGGTGGAAGGCAGCATGAGATGGCAGAAGGTTACAGGTCGCGTGCTGAGTAACAGCTCAGAAGCAGAGAGTGGGAAGCTGGGCGAGGAGCGGGGAGACGGGGGCACCCTCGCTGTTGCCCACAGGCTGACAGTCTGAGGAACATGGCACCTATAGGTGAAGGCACACAGAGGGGAGGGACAAACTGGCCCTTGAAGGCTGAAGTGGGCAACCGTCTTACCTGCTTTCCGCTGTTGTAGCAGAAGACCATAGCCTGTGAAATTGACAGAGGGAAGTTGATTGGGGTTGTGGTTCTGGAGCTGAGCAGTCCTATCGTGGGGCACATCCTGGTGACCTTATCTAATCCTAATTACCCCCTAAAGGCTCCACTGCCAATCAACACACAAATTTGGGGATTAAGTTTTCAACACATGGACTATGGAGGATGCCCAGCAGCAGCAGCAGCTCCACTGCGAACCCCTGATGGAGACTTTGGGAGGAACCTTCCCTTCTCTCGTACCATTCATTCATCTTTTAAGTGCTATGACACCAGAATCTACTCTTAGTTCCTAGAGTGGTTCTGTGAATTCAAGAAAATTAGCCATTTTAAGCATTTTAAACATAGGTAACACTCAAGAAAGGCCATATATTTTTATAGAAAAAATAGACTTAAAAAAATTTCTTGTGTGATAGAAAGGGAATAGCTGTTTTAGGCAATCCAGGTTGTACTTTTGACTCTGCCATTCGCCAGCTTTGTGATCTTGGATAAATTACTTAACTTTTTTGACAGGCTAAACTTCTTTTCTTGTCACTTAGGGGACATCACATCTACTCAGATTTTATTCCAGGAACCATCCAAACTTTCTGTTTCTCCTGAACCCCAAACTAGTAGCTATGTTGTACCAGTTGGGATTCTTTGCTTGCAGGGGAAGGGAAGGGGTGAAGAAGGAAGGAAGAAGGAAGAAAACGAAAAAAGGACAGGAGGACTGAATTCAATGTAAGCTAAAGGGAATATATTGTCAGAAATCTGGGAGCTCACATAATTTATGGAAAGTTGAGCAAAATCCAGGAAACGTGACAGCTGAGGAGGACAGGAAGTATGTATCGGGTAGCATGGAGATAATAGTGACAATGACAAAGACACCAGCTCCTGGCTAGTGTCTCTGCGCATCAGCCACTATTTCAAGGATTTTTCCTAATGTGTTATTTAGGCTAAGAACAACCCCAGTGAGGTATATACTGCTATTCTCCCCATTTTACAGATGAGACAACTGAGGCAGAGGGGTCAAGTGTCTGATAGAAAGCTCAGAGAAATACCCAGCAAGTGGCAGAGCTAGAATTCTGATCTGGGTGTGGCACCAGCTATAGCTCTTCACCCCAAGGAGCACTGTTAGGATTCTCCAACTGTCCTGTCTTGGGGCTCCTAGGGAACAGTACCTTAGCCCAAAATTGTCTGTGCTAAATCCCTGTCATGGGGCGCAATCCCAGGAAGGCAGGATGTAAAGGGGATGATGGAAAGAGAGCAAGGATGGAGCTCAGGTTCCCAGTGACACACCTGCTGGCTTGGTCTCGGGTATGACTCAGGGAAGTTATGGGAAAGGGCTGCACTTCAGAAGGTCTTTCAGGGGGAGGAGTGGCAGCGATGGACTGACTGGCTCCTCCATCACCAGCCCCTTGCTGGGTGAAGCCCACCCATCAGGGGTATTAAATCCAGCCTTGTTACCCAGTCTCCTAGGCAGTCAGATCCTCCTTGGGGTGTTGGGGAGTCCACCTAGGATGCAGGCACAGCCATCTCTTTTGTCACCAGTGTGACACATGGCTTCCTGGATTTGTGCTGACAGTGGCCCCTGAGGCTGCCTCACTCCAGCCACCCAACAGCGTGAGCACTGGCTAAGACCACAACAGCTAAAAAGCACAGCCCTCAACCAGGGCAACCAGGCCTGAGACAGAAACCGAGTCCCATCCCCCATCTAAATACCATTTTACATGAAGATCACTCTACTTAGAGCCAAAGAGAAGCCGCGTGTAATGAAAGAGAGGCCTTTAATCTCTTCCTCTGAGAAAGTAGCATGATCTAAGTTTTAAAGATGGAAAACTCAAGAGCTGGGGGGATTATGTGATTTGAATGAGGTTTTATAGCTGTTTAGACATGGTGGTGAGACAGAATCCACACAACGTAGGTCTTTCTGAATTTCTGATTTTTGTTGGTCATATGGGTCTGATATGCTTAGGCCATTTGGGGCCAGGCAGGAAGAGTTACAGAGGAAATCAGTGGATGTGTTGGAAGACGGCATTTGGCTAACTGTTGTGGGCTAAGCACCTGCACTGGCTGGCTGACGGAGTTAACACCTGAACCAGAGAAGACCACTAATAGATTTGACTGCAGTTGTTTCATTTGAAACCCAATGGTCTTTTTAGAGAGTACAAACATCAGGCTGTTAGTCCTTATCAGGGAAGGCTGGCATATCAAGTTGTGATGGAAGTAATAACAACAATGCTCCAGTAACACACACAAGGAAGGGGGATGGGAGGACTCACCATTCATCATCATTTTTGTGTTCTAGCACTTTGTAATAAGGACAAGCAGTGCCCTGTATGAATACACAGTATTCTCTTCCCTGGAGTACTCAGATCAAAGTAGCTTCCCTCATGAAATCTCATTTAGTCTCATACCAAAGATTCTGTAGATGAAAGACTAGATGTGTAGTTCAGGAGCGCAAAATCAATTAATTTGAAAAGCACAGTGTAATGTATTATATAGCTGGTTCTTAGAGATGCGGCTCCTGAAATATTGTAAAGATTATTGGAAGGCAAGTTATCAGTTAGATGCATACATTTCTCACCCTTTGGTTACACGACTCTTTTTAGATTTACTGTATTTTACATAATCTCCCTCCTTCACACATACTTAACTCATAATCAATATGTTTCAAATACACCCCCAAGTCCTCACCTTAGTCATTTTTCTATCTTTACCTAGATGTCTGTTTTTCCTTCCTTAAAAACTCTTTGGAGGGTTTGGCGTCCATAGCTCAGTGAGTAAGGTGCCGGCCACATACACCGAGGCTGGCAGGTTCAAGCCTGGCCTGGGCCTGCCAAACAATGACAACTGCAACCAAAAAAAAAAAAAAAAAGTAGCTGGGAGTTGTGACGGGCACCTGTAGTCCCAGCTACTCAGGAGGCTGAGGCAAGAGAATCGCATAAGCCTAAGAGTTTGAGGTTGCTGTGAGCTGTGACGCCACGGTATTCTACCGAGGGCGACATACTAAAACTCTAAAAAAAAATCTAAAAAAAAATAAAAATAAAAATCTTTGGAAATCACATCTTATCTATGAAGCTTCCCCAGTGGAGTCCAAGTGGGTGTTTTCTTCCACATTCAGGAAAGAAACTAACAAAGAGCAATGATAGTCAAAACACATCAACAAGAAGACTCTTAGCCTTTCTTGCTTCTGTTAGGCACAAGACTCTTACAAGTCAAGAACTGGATTGTGGGATTTTAACCTGTGCCCTCACACCTCCCATGTTACCAAATTTTGTTTCAGTGCTTACAACATGGGATTCTCTGTGCTAATTTGGACTAAGAAATACACAAATAGAAAAAGTGTGGACCCCACCTTTCAGCTTACATCCAACAAGGTTTGTCTTAGGAGGTAAACTTCTGGAATCCTCTAATTTTCCTTAATGATTGTAAACCTTAAGGCATAATGTCTCAGCTTCAGGTCTGTGTGAATAAAAAGAAAAGAAAAATGTGTATTGAGTGTTCCTTTATACAAGGCATATATAGGATTATTTTATCTCAATCTATGTTGCAGCCTCGTAAAGTAGACATCATCCTTGTTTTTCAGATGAGGAATTCAGATTATGCGAAGAGTTCAGTAAAAACTTAGTAGCACACATGTAATCAAACACCTTCTGCATCTTGTTTTATTTTTGTTTTAGAAGGTTGGCATAGAATCTTGTTTGGTGAGAGAAGAGGCTGCCCATATGTTTAGGGTTGGCTGATGGTTATGATTAGGAATGTGTGTTTGTGTGTGTGTCTGTGTGTGTGTGTGTGTGTGTGTGTGTTTGAGAAGGAGAGATAAATTTAGGATAACTTTATATCATTTTAAAAGGTAGATCCGGGCTAATGCTAATTTTATAGTTCATAAAAAAGAAAAAAGCCCAGTTTGCTGGCAGTAAAGTTGGCTATCTCTAGCAGAAAAAAAAAAAAGAAAGAAAGAAAGAAAAAAAAAGAAAAAGCGTTGTGAGTTCTGGGTCCCCGTGTGGCAGTCCAGTGAAGGCAGAGGACAACAGCTTATACTTGAGTGGCCTGAGTGGCCACAGAGACGTGGTCAGTCATAATATCTCAGCCTCAGACATAATCGAAGGATCATCTCAGTCTCTGCTGCCCTGATGCGTTTATCCTCTATATTCCAGAGCAAAAGGGAGAAAAACAAAATTGAATCTGCAGACAGACTCCACGGGATCAGTTTAATTAAACATAAGAGTGAGGCAAAAGGAGAAAACTTGGGAGAAAGGATGTGACATTGTTGTGAACAGAAAAGAGGGAGGAACTCTGGACTACCTCACACTCCAGAACATCTTTCTTCCATTTAGAATTAGACTCCTTTAGAGTTGGAGAGATCTGGAGGGAAGGTCAAAAGGGACAATACCTGTGTGTGTGTTTGAGATGCAGAGAATTTAGGATAAATTTGTATCATTTTTAAAGGTGGGTTTTAAAAATCTAATTTTAAAAATTAGTGACCAAATGTAGTTCAGTCTTCCCTTTGCGTTTTGGTGGAGACAGAATGAAAGAAGATCTAACAGCCACCTACCCCACTGAATCCAGCCCAATATTGTCCAAAATATCAAATATTTTAGTACTCCTCCATGCTGACTTGTTTTAAGAAAATGCTTAGCACTAGCAATCCCATGTAATATAGCTGTATTATTATATGGGTCCAGGGACATAGTTCCATCCATGTGAAAGCCTGAAGAACAGGGAATTTACAGGCCATAAGTGACATAACCAGGATTGGAATCAAGATTCTGGATTTCCAGTTTAGTGTTCTTTGTGTCACACAATACTGTACTGGTGTGACACCGCCACCGAGAAGGTGGTGAGGAAGCTAGGTCACTGTGTGATCCTGGCAAGCCAACAATTTAAGAAGTTCCCGAAGTCCCATCACTCAGGAGCAACCCTGAAAATATATCAGAGAGATATGTCATTTACTTCATCAAGAAATTGGTGGGTTTTTTTTTTTTTTTTTTAAACTCAACTTTACTGAGCTATAATTTACACACAAGAAATTTAAAGATTTTGGGCAGCGCCTGTGGCTCAAAGGAGTAGGGCGCCAGCCCCATATGCTCGAGGTGGCGGGTTCAAACCCAGCCCCGGCCAAAAACATTTTAAAAAAAAAGAAATTTAAAGATTTTAAGGTTGATGACTTTTGACAAATTGTATGCAGTCATGTTACCACCACCTTCATCAAAATATATAACCTCTCCATCTAGCAAGAACATTCCTGCATGCCGTTTTATGTCCCTCTGGTCATTTCCCCTCCTCAGGCAACTTTAGGCAACCGCTGATGTGATTTCTCTAACTACAGACAGGATTCTATACGTATGGAATCATACTGGGCATCTTCTTGGGGTAAGGCTACTTTCACTTAAACTAATCTCTGGGGGAGTTCTCTATGTTGTTACTTGTAGCCGACACTGCATTAGCATGCCACAATTTTTTTTAATCCATTCCTTTGTCAAAAGAGATTGAGATTATTTCTAGTTTCAAGGGATTATGAACAAAACTATCATGAACATTTATGCACATATCTTTTATAGATACATATTTTTATTAGGAGGGTTAACATCAAGGATTAGAATAGCTGTTTCACATGTTAAGTATATCACAAACTACATAAGATTTGACAAGACAGTTCTAAAAAGTGGTAGAGCCCCCTGTGCCACCAAAAATGCATGAGTCCCCCATTTGTTCCACATCCTCCCTCCTTGGAATTGTGTGTGTGTGTGTCTGTTACAATTAATTAAAATGTAATACATGCAAATAAACAAATACAGCAGTTAGCATTGTTGAGATATGATTAACAATTCATTCATTCAAAAGATTATACCTACGGTCTTTGGTATGGTCCAGAGTTGGACAATTACCAGGTTTTAGTGTGTATTGGGTGCAAAATAATTAGTTTTAGAAAAATTTTATTATCCCCAAGAGAAACTCATACCCTTTGGATGTCACTCTTCACCCCTTCCTCTACCCTCGCAGTCCCTGATCCTGGGTACTGGTCTGAGGCCTTTTAGGAACTAGGTTATACAGCATCACCACCTGAGCTCTTCCCTGGCCCGTATGCCACCCATGGAAAAATCGTCTTCCATGAAGTCAGTCCCTGATACCTAAAAGTCAAAAAGGTTGGGGACCTCTGCTCTACTTCATTACCCTTGAGGCTCAGGCAACAGATATTCTACCTTCTTTTATCAATGGAATTACCTATGTGGGATATTTTATGTAAATGATGTTATATGCTATGTGGTCCTCTGTGAATACCTTCACCGACACAGTGTAATGGTTTTAAGGTTCATCCCTGTGATAGCATAGATCATTCCTATTTGTTATTGTCACTATCTTATTGCATATTTCTTCTTTTTTATAGATAAGTAATAACTGTAAGTATGGACGTATTCCATTTTGTTTATCTGTTGATTGCTTGATGGATGTTTGTATTTTTCTCCATTTGTGGGTTGATGTGAATAATACTTAATGAATGTTCATGTATAAGTTTTTATGTGGACACATACTTTTATTTTTCTTGAGCATATAAACTAAGAGTGGAATTGGTGAGTCATAGGGTCATTCTATGTTTAATCTTTTAAAGAACTGCAAGACTGGCCGCCTCCTGTGGCTCAAAGGAGTAGGGTGCTGGACCTATATGCCAGAGGTGGCAGGTTCAAACCCAAACCCAGCCCCGGCCAAAACTGCAAAAAAAACAAAACAAAAACAAACAAACAAACAAAAAAATGGCAAGACTGTTTTCTGAAGCTGCTATGTTAGTTTATAGTCTCATTACAGCATAGGACGTTGTCAATATTTCAACGTCCACACCGACACTTATTATTATCCACTCTCTGTTATTAGAGTCAGGCTAGTCGGTTAGAAGTGTTACCTCCTATGGCTGTGATTTGCATTTCCTTGATGACTAATGATGTGAGCTGCTTTTGATGGGCTATTGATCACTCTTATATCTTATTTGGAGAACTATCTATTTAGAGCCTTTGCCTATTTTTAATTGGGTTTTCATTTTTTAGAGACTTTTAAGAGTTCTTTATGTTTCCTATATATGAGCCTCTTATTGGATATATGAACTGAAAATCATTTTTTGGCCACTGTGTACATTGTCTTTTCACCTTGATGGGGTTCCTTGAAATGCAAACTTTTAAGTTTTATTGAATGTCAATTTAGATTTTGTGTGTGTGTGTGTGTGTTTGTGTGTGCACTTTTACTGTCATGGAAGAAATTATTAATCTTAGATCATCAAAATTTACCTGTTTTCATCCAAGAATTTTAGATCTCACATTATTTATTCTGAGTTAGTTTTTGTATATAGTAGTGGAAAGGTATGAGTTTATCCTTTTGCACTTGGGTATCTAGTTTCTTTGATACCATTTGTGGAAATGACAATTCTTCTCTCTATGGATCGTTTTCAAAAATCAACTGATCATAAATGTGGGTCAGGGGTCTTGCTTCTGAACTCTGAATTCTGACCCCATTGATCTCCATATCTATTTTTTTTTGCTAATATCACAGTCTCCATTACTGTAGCTTTGTAATAAATTTTGAAATCTGGAAATATTAGTTCTCCAGATTTGGCCTTTGTCTTCAAAATTATTTTGGCTATTCTGAGACTCCTAAATTACCATACAAATTTTATTGTCAGTTTGATAATCTCAGCAAAGATAGCAATTACATTGATTCTATAGATCAGTTTGGGAAATACTGCCGTTTTAATGATAAGCCTGCCAATTCATGAACATGGGATGTCTTTCCAGGTGTTTAAATCATCTTAATAACTTTCAACCAAGTTTTATAATTTTTGGAGTGTAAGTTTTGTACTGTTTGGTGAAATTTATTGCTAAGCATTTTATTCTTTTTATGCTATTGTAAAAGGAATTGTTTTTGTAATTTCATTTACAGACTGATCAGTGAAGATCTATAGAACCATAATTGATTTCTGCATAAGCAATCTTACAACCTTCAACATTGCTGCCTCATTTATTAGTTCTGATAGTTTTTTTTTTTTTTTTTTTTTTTTTTTTTAAGATTCCTGGAATTGGCCATATATAGGATCATGTCATCTGTGAATAGTTGCACTTCTTCCTTTCTAATTTCAGGGTCTCTTATTGTATTTTCTTTCCTACTTGCCCTTGTTTGAGTCTATAGTAGTGGTTGAATAGAAATAGTTGAGAGCAGAGATCCTTCTTCCATTCTGGATCTTAGGGGAAGGCATTCAGTCTTTCACCAATAAGTATAATATTCACTATGATGATTTTGGGTATGTTTAGTTTTGTCTTATTTATTTATTTATTTTTATTTAACTTTTTTTTTGGTAGATGCACTTCATCAGATTGAAGAAGTTGCCTGCTACTCTTAGTCTGTTACCATTTAAAAAAAAAAAAAAAAAAAAAAAAAAGAGTGCTGGATTTTGCCAAATAATTTTGATGTAGCTATTGAGATGGTTATGTAAATTTTGTGCATTGTTCTTTTAAATTGGTAGATCACATTAATTGATTTCCAGATGGTGAGCCAATTTTTCATTCTTGGTATATCCCATTTATTTACAACATATCATTTTTTAACTACTTTTGTTGAGGATCTTCTGATCTATATTTATAAGAGATATTGGTCTGTGACTTTCTATTTTTGTGAGATCTTTGCCAAGTCTTGGAATTAGTGCAATATTAGACACATACAATAAGTTAAAAAGTGTTTTCTACTATTTTGTAAAATAACTTGTGAATAATCGCTATTAAATTATTCTTTAAATGTTTGGTAGAATTTACTAGTGAACCGTTTGGGCCTAACCTTCCTTTGTGAGAAAATTTTTATTACTAATTTAATATTTTTCTTTGCTACAGATTTATTCAGACTTTTAAAATTTTGTAAGGCAGTTTCAGTAGGTTGTGTCTTTCAAATAAATTTGTCCATTTCATCTAAGTGATCTGGTTTATTGGCATGTAATTATTCATAGTATTCCTTTATGATTTTTTCTTTTCTGTAAGTTTGGCAATAATAACTGGAATTTAATCTCCCTCTCTCTCTTTTTCTTGGTTAGTCTTGGTAAAGTGTTGTCAAAGAATAAACTTTTGATTTTCTTGGTTTTTTAAAATTATTTTTCTATTCTCTATTTCATTAATGTCTGTATGTTCTTTATTATTTTCTTCCTTCTACCTGGTTTGTATTTAGTTTACTCTTTATTCCAGTATATTAGGGTGGAAGTTTAGGTTATTGATTTGAGGTCACTTTTTTTTTAATATAGACATTTACAATTATAAATGTCCCTCTAAAACTTGCTTTTGCTGTTCTATAAGTGTTGATATGTTATGTTTTCATTTTCATTTATCTCAAGGTATATTCCAATTTCCCTTTGAGCCATTGTTATTTAAGAGTTGTTTATGTTCACATACTTATAAATTTTCCTAATTTATTTCTGTTATTAAGCTCTAATTTTAATTTGTTGTGGTCAAAGGACATATGTTGTATGACTTCAGTTCTTCTAAATGTATTGAAATTTGTTTTACAGCCTAGCATATGGTCTGTCTTGGAGAATGTCCCATGTGCACTAGAGACGGATGCTTACTGTGCTCTGTTTGGGTGGAATGTTCTATGACAGTCTCTTTAAATTTTATCTGCCCCAGTCAGTGTTAGGTGCCGATTTACTGTGTTCTTAATTCATTTTTTTCTATTAACTAATGATGTTGAATATCTTTTCATGTTTCGGGGGGTCACTTATATTCTTCTTTTATGAATTTTTTCAAGTTCTTCTTGCTTATTTTCAAATAAAATACATATTATTATTAAGGTATGAGTATTATATATTTGAGCTATAAGTCCCTTCACACACAGAAAAATATATATATGTGTGTATATATATGTATATATAGATATAAAAGTTTGTCTTATCTTTTCATTTTTTAAGCTGTCATTTTAAGAACTAAAGGTCCACATTTTCTTTTTATTTATATATTTATTTATTTTGAAGACTGGGTCTCATTCTGTTACCAGGTTAGAGTACAGGAACACAATCAAAGCTCACTATAACCTTGAACTCCCTGACTCAAGTCATCCTCCCACCTCAGCCTCCTGAGTAACTGGGACTAGAGGTACATGACACCATGCTCATCTAATTTTTTTTTTTTTTTTTTTTTTGTAAAGACAGAGTCTCACTATGTTCCCCAGGCTGGGCTCAAATGCCCAGCTTCAAGTTACCCTTCTGCGTTGGCTTCCGAAAGTGCTGGGATTACAGCTGTGAACCAGCACACCCAGACTAATGGTCTTTTGATGAAAAACAAATTATCATTTATTTTTATATACCTTGTTATTTCTTATATATGTACTATTTGTGGCCGATCTAAAGGTCTTTGGCTGCCCCAGGTCATGAAAGCTTTCTTCTATGTTTTCTTCAGGATATTTTCTAACTTTAGATTTTATGTTTAGATGTAAAATTCAGTTAGTTATTCTTTACATGATGTAAGTGAGGGATTGAGATAATCTTTATTTTTCTTATTCAGATATCCAGTTACTCTAGAACATTTATTAAAGGGACTATCCTTTAACCCATTGAATTACATTGATGACCTGTCAACAATAAGTTGACTGTTTTGACTAAGTTTGACTATGTTTGGGTATTTTGGGACTATCTGTTCTCTTCCATCAATCTATGTGTCTATACTTATGCTAATGTCATAATGTGTCAATTGTTGCAAATTTCCAGTAAGTCTTTAACTGAACAGTATAAATCCTCCAGGTTTATTTCTCCCTCTTCATTTTTTTTTTTTTTTTTTGCCCATTCTATGTTCTTTGCTTTTCCATACATATTTCAAGGTAAGTTTATCAAGTCCTTAAAAAAATAAGCTATAGTATTTTTTGTTGGTGTTCGGTTTTTAATTTAAATTTGTATTGGCATATTGTACTTATACATATCCTTGGAGTACAATTTGATGTTTTAATACATATGTTGTGCTAACCTATACCCTGAGCCAGTAGACAAAATAGGCTCCCCATGGCTAAGTGAGGTATCAGGGTTAAATGAGGCAGCCACGGTTGAGTGGGAAAGAGCAGAAAGATGTCAAGTACCTTCCTTACTACAGTCGAGCCAAACCAGTTGTTGGTCCCAAGGTAAACTGAAGCTGGAAATTCTCCAAGTGACCCAAATAGACCACTTGATACCAGCTGACCAAACACTGCCTCCTACTTAGTTGCCCTGCTACAATTCCAGTTGGACTAAGAACTGATGTTATAACTATTCTTTTCTGATAAACAGCTGTAAACCTCAAGTCAGTTTCATCACCTGACACAGACCTAGCACGTGCAGTTCACCCTGTCACGTAAAGACCCAAATTCCACCTCATTTTAATACTAAAACTCCATCCTGAAGTGAACATGGAATGTGTTTTACAATTTATAGTCACTCACATTTGCATATGAAAAATGAAAAACAACTATAGCCTAGGATAAAGGGAGGAAGGGGAGAGAAAGGGGAAGGGAGGTGGATGGGTTGATAGAGGGAGGGTTAGTAGGGGGACCACACCTATGGAGCACATTGCAAGTACAAGTTGGATCTATGAGGTGTAGAACACAAATGTCTTAATGCTGTAATTGGGTAAATGAGGTGAAGGCTATGTTGATTAGTAGGATGTAAGCATTCCAACTTGTACAAATAATCAACACATTGAATCCCATAATGGCATACATGTATTTATGATCTATGTACAAATGACTAAATAAAAAAAAGTGTGTGTTACATATGTGTTTAGTTACTGTACATGTGCTTACCTCTTCTCATCATTATTGATAAGCTCTTTTGAAACCTGTTAAATATATTTGCAAGTCAGACCTTGTAAAGGATAAAAGCCAGCTTGTTGAGTGATGCCTGTGGCTCAAAGAAGTAGAGCACCAGCCCCATACTCTGGAGGTGGCAGGTTCAAACCTGGCCCTGGCCAAAAAAACAAACAAACAACGCCAGCTTGTCCCCTCTCTTCTTCAGAGAACACTTCTATTTTACACCAGAGGTTATGCCTCCTCAATCTGCAGATTGTTTTTCATAGAAAATAAAGCTCTCCCTTTTTCCTCCGCAGATCTCGTGGTCTTTTGTTAACAGTTGTGTAATGATCCAGGTAGGGTAGTTAGTCTGCCTATTACCTGATGCATTTATCGTTGTGGTGTGGCGAGCATGTTTTTGAATGCCTCTCTTCTAGCTGTTTTGTAATATACAACATCTGATTATTAATCGTAGAACACCAGAATATATTCCTCCTCTCTAGTTGTGACTTTGCATCCATGGACCAGCCTTCCTTATCCTCCTTTCCCACCTCCCCTTCCCGTAACCACTATTCTACTCTGTGCTTCTGTCATGTAATTTTTATTCATATTCCACGTATGAATGAAGTCATCCAATATTATTCTTTCTGTATCTGGGTTATTTCACGTGACACGATATCCTCCAGGTTCATCCATCCCATGTCAAGGAAATCACTTGACAGGATTTCGTTCCTTATTTGTGGCTACATAGTACTCCATTGGGTGTATAATACCACATTTTCTTTATCCATTCATACGTTGTTAGACACTTGGGTTGACTTCGTATCTTGGCTATTGTAAATAGTGTTGCTATAAACGTACAAGTGCTAACACATCTTGGGCATACTGAGTTCATTTGCTCTAAATACATACTCAGTGGTGGGATTGCTGGATCATAAAAATTAATATAAGAGACCTGAGATAACTATCTTTAGAGATACGAGCTTGGCTGCTGGATGGTGTTTGGAAACGTGATTCATCAACAAGTTCAATCTTAAATATATATATATAATAAGGCAACATGCCTAGACAGACTTTTTGCATGAATAATGTTTATACTGCACCACTGCTTCCTTTCTAGACATCTGGGATTTCAGTATAGACTACGCAGAAAGTACCTATGTAACCACCCCCACTCCAACCAAAATGCCACGCAGAGTCTCTAATGGGCCTCCTGAGGTAGAAACATCACACGTTGTTGCATTTTTTTGCTTGGGCTACTCCTCATGGGAGGGAAAAAGCATAAGGAAACCTGTACACAGATTCCTCTAGACTCTGCCTATGTCTTTATCTCTTATGATTTAGCTGAATTTTCTTATTACACAACTATAATAAATCTTGGTCATGAGTACAACTATATGGTGATTCTATTAGTCCCTCTAACCAGTCTCTGCGGTGAGAGGGGGGTCTGAGGGACCAGTGACACACTATTGAATTATTCTATTCCAATACACTGTTGCTAATGTATAGAACTATGATGGATTTTTGTATATTGACCTTGTACTTTGTGTCCTTACTACATCCACTTACTGATTCTAGCACCGCTTTTTGTCTGCCTAGATAATCAGGTAATTGACAATTAGAGACGGGTTTACTTCTTCCTGTCTAATCTGTAATTTGTTTTATTTATGTCTCTTGTCTTACTGCCCTAGCAGAACTCCTGTTGAATAGAAGTGACAAAAGTGTACATTTTCACCTTGTTTCCTACCTAAGGTGGAAAACATTCGTTCTCTTGCTATTAGAGTATGGTTGATGTTTTCAACTTACTTATGATTTAATGCCTTTATCATTACTTGATATTTTTCTAAGAGCAGTTTCCTCCAAATAGGAGACAGTAGCTAGCATGGCACAGGTTGTGTAGGTGACAGGTGACCAAGAACTGAAGGACAGGGTCTTTATTGATGATGATAATAAAATATGATAGAGGGTATTGCAGTATCTCAAACCTGCTTGACGTCCTTTTCGGAATTTCCTCTAATTTGCCAACAAATAGAAATAACTAAAATGAGATTGTCAGAACATGGATAATTATAAATGTTCGGCGTTTGTGTATCCTACTAAAAATCTTCTAAAAAATTAATCTATGTTAGAGTCTGATGAAAATAGGCAAATTCTGAGTTGGGGACTCTTATTTTCTGAGTTCTAAGAAATTAAAACTATATTTGCCAATTACTTTTTATAGCAGATTACCAAGAACTGTAAAAGATATTGGCATTAACAAATTATCATCACTGAAAGATGAGAGAAATGTTGTAGAAAAAAAAAAAAATAAGTCTTCCATTGTCTCATCTTCCCAGGGCCACATTTACTGCTTAACTCACTATGGTACTCACATCACCAGCACTTCTTCCTCATCTAACTTGAGCAACTCATTTCCTTCTGTATTGTTCACAAACTGCCTACTCCTTCTTGAGGAGTTCTGTTCCTTTGCTTGGCCTCTGTTCTATTTAGCTAATGCTGTGTAAGAAACCACTCCCAAACTTAGTGGTAAAAAGCAACCATCATATCATGTTTACAGGTACTTTGGGTCAAGGATTTGTACTGGACACAGTAGGAGCAACTTGTCTCTGTTCATTGATACCTGAGCCACAGTTGGGAAGAGGGTTAGGGTGAGTTGACAGCTGGGGGCTGGAATCATCTGGAGGCAGCTTCACTCACCTAATGGTAGTGACCGTCAGCTGAGACTTCTGCTAACTCATCAGCCAGAACACCACCTACCCATGGTCTCTCCAAGTGGTTTCTGTTTGAGCTTACATGACAAGGTGGATAGATCCTAGAGAATAGGCCAGGCCTATCCCGCATGGCCACGTTTGAGCTTTCTCAGTAGGTAGAGACAACATCACAACTCTACAGGAGAAGAGAAAAAGATTATACTCTCTAACCCCTAACCCTAACCCCAACCCTAACCCTAACGCTCAATGAGAGGATTATCAAAGTCATTGAGGTATGAGAGATATTGCCAAACGGTCTTTGGAAGACATAGTCTGTCTTAGCCTCATAGTTCCGTTTATAGTTCTTCCTCTTTGGAATTTCTTTCTTAACCTTAATTTGGTCTTTTTCTCCACTTTCTGCTCAAATGTCAATAATCTCCAGGGTGGCTCTGATATCCGTTCTTTTACTCACTCTACACTCTCTGTTTTATCTCATTCAAGCTTCCAGGTATTACTATCACCAATAATATATGTAGCTGTAATGAACACCCAACAAGAAAATCTATCTGATAGTTTAGCCTTCATCCCTGAGCTCCCAATCCAGATATCTATTTAAAAGACACTCACTCCCCTTTTGAGTTCCCTGCAGCTATTTAAAACTTAAATTAACCAAATGGGATTCATCCTTTGTTTCCTCCGTCTTCCATGTTATATTCCTCTTGTACAGCTTATTGCAGAGAATAGGACCACCAACTTGCTGTCCAAGCAGAAACCTGCAAGTTATCTTAGAGTTCTTCTTTTCTTTCCAAATACCTTTTCAATTCCCAAGCCCTATGCATTCATTCTTCCAAATTTCATTTCAAGATGTTGAGTTCTCTCTGTCCCCCCTGCACTGCCCTCTTGAGGCAGGCATTATCTCTTTCGAGGATCATTGCACTATTTCTCTCAGTAATGCATTTGTCTTTGGATTTGCTCTCCGCTTCCTCCTCCGTTCTGCTGCTAGAGGGCACTGTTTATCACAGAGATCTGTATATGTCCCTTTCACTTCAAATGTTGCAAAATGACTACCTGTGATTCTCAGGAATATCTTCAAGCCACTTTGCTCGTCATATTTAGATGCCTGCTCACATGCCCACACTTAAGTCTCACCATAATCTCCACTATTCCTCTTTTCATCCCAGGTTCAACAGACTATGTACAAATAGGTCTTAAAACACCACACTCCATATGCATCCAAGCCTTTGCACGGCTAGTCCACTTGTCTGGAATTCTTATCTCCCTTACCTTCCAGGACTTGTGTTTCTATTTGGCCTTTTAGTGTTTCAGTTGAAGTGCCACCTCTCCTATGAATATTTCCCTGACAAGTCACCTCCGCCACCCACATATATGTACGTACCCTCCAAAATTAACAAACACAAGAACTCCATAGACTCATGAAGTAACAACTCTGTTCTCTCTGCATAGCTTCAGTATGAAATACCACGTTTGTGTAATAATAGTTGTATTACATGGCTCTCTGTAGGCTGTAAGTCTCTTAATGATGAGGAATGAGCCTCAGTAATCATTTATTAAGTCATTCAATTAATGACAACTAGTCATCTTAACTATATGCCAGTCCTTACTGTCAGAACCAAGTGCCTTGGTAAGCAGGGTTTCATTGACAGTCTATCTGTGGCTCCCAGTATATATTCAGAACACGTGTGAAATTTTTATAAATAGAGTACTCAATAAGTGCTGTGACATGGTTGTTGAGAGAAAATATCCCTCTGTGGAGCTTAACTAGGGTCATTAGAGAAATCCTTCTTTTATAAAGGGCAGAGATTGTGATTTACCAGTTTGCATAATACAAGGAACTAAATTTGAGGTTTGCTAGCAAAGTGCCCTTGTTTTGTCTTAAAGGCTGCCTGGGAAGTGCTCCCCTGACCGTCTCCTAACTTTCTGTTCCTCGGATTGCTCCCCCTTGTTTCAAGTTATTTGGGCGCCATCCAGATGTCACAGAAACAAACACGAGCCACTCCCGAGAGTCGGGGGTCACTGCCCACAGGGCAGGTGTTGGCTAAGAAGCCTCTGGAGGAAAATCATGTTTGAGGCAAATAGCATTCTCTCACTATTAGTAGCTTTTATCTTTTTTAAGACCTCATTTTCTTCTTCCAAGCCCCTATGGCATTGTAGACATTTTTATAATGGGCGTAAATTTTCATTTAATCTTATTTGACGCATGCTGCTTTAGCAGTGCCACATCCAGGCTGAGCGTCAGTCCTTCAGTAGCCAAGTTCTACCAGCAGCTCTGAAGGAACATCCCTGGGTGTCACCCCTGGTTCTTCGGAGCATGACTGCATTTTGATTAGTTAAATTTCCTGTTCGTCCCATTAGTCCACACTCCACTTAGTGAAGCGTGATGACACCCCTGAAGGTTGTAGGGGTTTTCTCATGTAAGTGACACTGGTCCTTTTCTTAGTATGTTATCTTTTTTTTTTTTTTTTTTTTTGAGACATGAGTTTCACTATGTCACCCTCAGCAGAGTGCCGTGGTGTCACAGCTTACGGCAACCTCAAACTCTTGGGCTTAAGTGAGTCTCTTGCCTCAGCCTTCCAAGTAGCTGGGACTACAGGCACCCACCACAACACCCGGCTATTTTTTGGTTGTAGTTGGCCTGGACTGGATTCGAACCCTCCAGCTTCAGTGTATGTGTCTGGCACCCTAGCTGCTGAGCTACAGGAGCCAAGGCGTATGTTATCATTTTTAAGTAACCATCTGACAGCATCTGGGTAAATAAATTGTGTGCATATAAAAGAACAAAGTTCCCCCCCCCAACAGAAAAAGTTGAAATATGTATGTATAGATACATTTATACTATATATTTTTTTACAATTCTACTAATGCAAATAACACAGAAATATTTGTTCATCTTCAACTTGAATCTTTTTATTGTTCCCTAAGGGATGATTGGGGTCCTTGCCCACCCACTCTGCAATAGCTGTGTGAAGAGCTCCTTTCATGAACAGAACGTCAGTCTATAAGAATAGCCATCTAGGAAGTAGGACACATTATTCCTAGTAAAGCACCACAAGAATGGAGAAGCATGAATCCTATGTACTCAATTTTGATATGAGGACAATTAATGACAATTAAGGACATGGCGGGGGTAGGGGAAGGGGAGAGCAGAGAGAGGGAAGGAGGAAGGGGTGGGGGAAAGGAACAGCAGAGAGAGGGAAGGAGGGAGGGGGTGGGGTCTTAGTGTGCACCACACCTTTTGGGGGCAAGACACAATTGTAAGAGGGACTTTACCTAACAAATGCCATCAAGTGTAACCTGGTTTCTTGCACTCTCAGTGAATCCCAAACAATAAATAAGAAAAAAAAAAAAAAAGAGGGGGAAAAAAATAGCCATCTAGAAATATAGAATTTCTATACCCGGAAATATCCCCAGTAGCTGATTCTATAGCACAAAATGTGAAATGCATAGCCTTGACCAGACAGTACGTTTTCATATCACATATAGGTCAAACATGGACATATTTTTTTTAAGGTTCGAAATAAAGATTAATCACATAATCTAGGAAGTTTTCAATGATTTTTGAAAAAAATCACTAGGTTTTGAATTCTCACAGATACAGGTAATATGAAAAATTAACCTCACATATGATGCAAAGAACATGAAATCTGAGAATTCTTTCAGTCTTAAAAACGTATTATGATATTAATAACATAGATAAAATTTATTTTCATTAACTCTTACCTACAAAATCTCAACCAGTGTGTTCGAAGCCCACATCGTATATTGTGTGTTACGTTTTATTGCCAAAAGCAGCTACCTATTGATATTTCAGAAATGCCAAAAGGGCCTTTGTGTAACTAGTTGCTATTTTACCTCCAAAAATAAATAATGCTTCCTGTTTATACTTTTACTTATCTGAAATAAGTAGCTATTGACATCTGCTGAAGTCGGTATAAAGATTTATTTACCTGAGTGCAAATATTGACCAATAGAGAGCCTGGTTCAATGTTTCTATTGAAGCACAATAAATTGTGGTATTGACTGGGCCGAGACATCAATATTTGCATTGTTGTAAACATTTTTAAAAATCTCCATGAAATATTCTTGAGAAATTCTCCTGTCATCAGAGTAGCTGAGCTAGAGCTGCTCAGGGAATAGTTTGTGTCTGAAAGCCAGGGGGTAACTTGAAATAGCTATAAATTGCTCTGGTTTCCAATTTTACACCACAAAGAAACATTTTTTATGGTGATGTATAATGCTGATCATTAAAGACTTTCAGATGACAGTCTCCCCCAAATGGAGAACTTTTGTCTAAAACAATTTCCGAACAGAAATATACTCCACCATCAGCTTATGTATTGAAAATCTCATGTTTTCAAAAAAAAAAAAAAAAAAAAACTAAAAAAAAAAATATTTCATTGCCAAAACAGTGAAACATCATTAATCCCAACTATATTAATTAAAATCTTGATATTTAACCTCAGTTGGAATGAATTTTTCCTTTGTGTCTACAGTGGAAAGGAGGAGACAGTTTAAGAAATGTAGAGCAAGTAAAATGATAAATTGCACATTTAGCCCATTTAAGAGAGACATATAATTTATACATCTTCTCACTACCTATAAATGCCCATGTGCTCACTCTTCTCAAGAACAAGTAATGTGTGCATTTATATATGTTATTTTAAATGAGTTTTTAATAGATAAGAGGTTATGTAACTTTGTCAAAGTGTGTTCATATTATTTTATATACTTGAAAGAAACAAAATAAGAAATATTTCAATTATATAGCATATGAGCTAGCCTTTTGGCAAATTCTTAATTCCTAAAAGTTGGAAGCACAGATTCCTGGTCCTGGTGGAGGGCTTGGTACCTTGTGCTCTTTGCAAAGAAATGCAATTATGAAAGCTGTCTATTAATGCTCGAGTATCATTTTAGATGGAAAAGCTGGCATTTTAATAAGTATCTGCACACAGTTCTATACCTAGGAGATGAAAGACAAGCTAAGGAAAAGAAGCACGCCCTTCCTCCTGCAGTTGGGGAAAGCTCCCTCTGGGCTGTGCTTCCCCTTCCCGGCACCCTGCTGTCCTTCAGCCTCAGGGGCTCCCAGAAGGCTGGGATGAGAGGTGCAGATGAGCAAGGCCAGCCTGGGCCTTTCCCATAGATGAGGGGCTTCTGAGGGGCTTGGTGGAAGTGTCCCTGCCAATAATGGCCACGGTGGCTCAGCTCTGGCACAGACCCTTGCAAGCCGCTGTTTTGTCTCCACCCTGGAGGCTTCCTTTCCCAATTTCTCCCCTAACCCCAGGGCCCCACATTCTCCCTTCCTCCTCCTTTGGGGCAGCTGCTCAGTCAGGGGGACCAGCCCCACCACCTCCAAAGGACCAACTAGCTGCCACCACCCCCAGCCTCAACCCCAGGATCTGTAAAGGAGGAATTTGTCAGATTAAATGAAATAAGGTATGTGAAATACTTGACACGTGGTCAGCCCCCAAAAGACAACCCTCCCTCCCTTCTCTATACCCTGGGGAAGAGCAGATAGACACCTGTGTATTGGTTCGCTGGGACTACAAAATTACATGTGGCTTAAACAACAGAAATGTTTCTCTTGCAATCCTGGAAAGTAAAAGTCAGTGAGTGGTTCAGCTGTTGGCTGGGTTGATTTCTTTGGGGGGCCTTTCCCCTTGACATATGGGTGTCCCCTTCTCCCCGTCTTCATTAGCTCTTCCCTCTGCATCTTTGTCTTCTGATCTCTTCTTAAAAAATACATCACTCCTATCAGATTAGGGCCCACCCTTATTACTTCATTTTAACTTAATTGACTCTATAAAGTCCCTGTCTCCAAAATTCCCAGTACACTGAGGTACTGAGAGTTGGACACAATCCAGCCTCTAACACCCAGCTGCTCCCTCCCCTCTGCCTCCTGCAGTTCTAAGATTGCAAACCCACCTGACTCTTCCCCAGAGGTGCTGGGGAGAGGGCAGAGCCTGAGGAGTGAGCAGATGTCACACCAGCCTCTGATGCCCAGCACCTTGAGGTGCCGCAGAGACATCAGGCCGAGGGCTGTTAGGGAAATGTGCTTATGTGTTTACCACCACTACATGCTAAAGGAAGCACAGTTCAAAAACAGATGAGGAGCTCATACACCTAGGGCAGCTGTGGGCAGGAAGGAGGCTCCCCCTGGGGCTGCCCTCAGAGAGCGGGAGGACCGAGCAGAGAAAGCAGTGCAGGGGCACAGGGAGGCTGCTGCCGCAGGTGCCTCTCTTCTCCAGCCCTCCCAGCCTCTGGGCTTCCCTGATCCCCATCTCCTCTCACCTTGACCCCCCAACCATTTCTGGTGGTGTCCTCTCAGCCCCCCTGCCCCATAGAGGACTGGCCTTCAATGTGGCTTCACATTGGCAATGAATGGGTACCGTCCCGACTGGATCTCACCTCCTCTGGCCGTCCTTTCCACCCTGTGGTCACAAGGCTGCCAAGCCTCCACTCTGAGCTCTCTTTGTCCCTCTCTCTTCTTTTTTTAAAAATAATTGTCACATGCATCTTAGGGAAGGAGGAACTCAAGGTTCGCTGGTCCAGCTTACTCTGTTATCCCAAGTGTCCTTCTGGGCAGCCTGACCCGACCCTGGGCCCCTGTCCTTTCACGGTCACATCTGCTGCCCACTCCAGGGCACACTCCCTGCTGTTTAGAAGCTCCTACTGTGGCCACAGAGGTGGCTTGCTATGTCACGTGGTACCACCCACTGCACTTATTTCTGCTGCTTCTTGAGTCATATTGACAGCACTATCCCAACTTCAAATTTGCAAAGCAAGCTTAGCTCTTGGGACTAAAGGATACACAAGAGATGGTTTATTCTTCACACCACTCCCCCTTTCTTAGAGAAGACATGACTCTTCCCTGTCTCTTTTCTGGTCCTATTTGCTGTCAGACCCCCATGCTGTCTGCCTCTATCCAAGCCTTGACAGATGAGTCTCACTCCACTGGGATTTTTACAATTCAATACACATCTCATCCTCTTGTAGATGGTAATCTTGTTAATGTAGCCACTCTGGCTTATACTGGCTGCATCAGGAAAAAAATAGATCTAAGCAGAAGACTGACTTCATGGGTAGGCAGAGCCAGTGGACGCTTGCTAACTAGGAGTTCCCGGCAGTGAGGAAGACCCACCACCCCACATACTGGCCTGAGAGGCTGGGCTGCTGGCTATCATCTGATCATCAGGATCTTTTGTTCGAGTCTCTGGTTCCTATAAGGTAATAGTTTCTAATATCTCTAGAGTAGAGTACAATTTACAGAGTGCTTCTATGTATTAAAACTGATGCATAAACTTCATGGTAGATACTATTCCCTTCCCATTTTAGAGGGAGCAACTAATAACTAACATAATCAAAATAACAGTGCACCAGCTAAAACTCACCAGGTGTCTGATGATTCAGGCTGTGTCTACCTGTTGATGGGGACTGCCACTCACACTTAATCTCAAGAGAAGTGTTGTAAAGTTAGTAGTAATACTTTTCATATGGGATTGTGTTTCTGGTTGTTTGTTTTGTTTGTTTGTTTGTTTGTTTTTGCAATTTGGCTGGGGCTGTGTTCAAACCCACCACCTTCAGTATATGGGGCTGGTGCCCTACTCACTGAGCCACAGGCCCTGCCTTTTTCTTTTTTTTTTTTTTTTTGAGACTCTCAAGCTGTCACCCTGGGTAGAGTGGTGTAGCATCATAGCTCACAGCAACCTCCAACCCAGGCTCAAGCAATCCTCTTGCCTCATTTTTATTTTTTAGTAAAAACAGGGTCTCGCTTTTGCTCAGGCTGGTCTTGAACTCATGAGCTCAAGCGATCCCCCGCCTCCATCTCCATAGTGCTGGGATTACAGGTGTGAGCCACTGCACCCTGCCATGTTTCTGGTCCTTTGTTGAAGGTGGCCTTGGGTGAGGGATTGAAAAGAAGATTCAATGCAAGGAGATTCAGGAATAACACAGAAGTGCCACTTAGCAAAGGCCAGAGAAAGAACACAAAATTGTACACATTGCCACCCCCCACCACCACCACTCAGTGAGCAGTTTGGACCCACTTCTGCGTGCCTGTCTACTCTGTCGTTGCTTCTAGAACAAGTGATACTCCATCACTGTATCTGCTGAACTGTGATGCTCAATGGTTTCCAACTGGGCATCCTCGCTAGGACTTATGTGAATACACATGGGCCCTCCAGAACGACTGTCCAGCTCTAGTGGCCTCCAGTAGGAGAAGGCAGCGAAACAGCAGCAACATGGGGGCAGTGGCACAGTGGTGAATTCACCTGACCACTGTGCCTCTAGTGTGTCCACTAAGAAACCGAAGTGAGGGACATATCCAACAGGAAGCTCTGTCACCTGCTCGCTGCTCCCAGTCCTCATTCCTCTGCCTGGTAACCACTCTGGTGAGATCCCTCCCCTCCCATCTTTTCTGAGTCTGTCCTTCATTCTCTTTTCTTTTTACAGTTTTATTATAATTTTATATTTTTAATTTGTATGATACATAACATTTGTACGTATTTGCAGGATACATGTGATATTTTTATACAAGCATAAAATGGGTAATAATCAAACCAGGGTAATTGGGATATGCATCACCTCAAACATTTATATTTTTTTTCTATTAGGAAAATATTCTGATTCCTTTGATTATTCTGAAACGTAAAATAAACTATTGCTAACTATGATCCCACTATTGTGCGGTAAGACAATAGCTCTTACTCCTTCTATCTAACTGTATTTTGTATGCATCAACCAACCCTCTTTATCCCTCACTCCGTATCAATACCTGTGATACGTCACATCAGCAGAATGAAGGACAAAACCCTAAGATCCTCTCCATACATGCCAAAAGGCATTTGAAAAGATTCAATGTCGCTTTACGGTAAACATCCTCAGCAAACTGGTTATGGAGGGAATGCGCCTCAGCAGGATAAACAAGTGACAAACCCACAGCTAGTATCGTACTGAGCAGGGGAAAAATGAAAGTGTTTCCTCTAAGACCTGGAGCTAGAGAAGGTTGCTCACTTGTACCACTTTTACTGGGCACAGTGCTGAAAGTCTTAGCCAGAGCAATGAAACAAGAGAAGGAAATAAGGAGCATTCAGATTGGGAATCAAGAAGTCAAATTATCCTGTTTGCAGAAGATATGGTCTTATATTTAGAAAAAAACTAAAGATTCCACCAGAAACTATTAGAACTGATAAACGCATTCATTCTGTCCTTCATTCTTATGAAACGATTCAACCATAGAAATTCCTTTCTCTGATACATGAACAAGGACTTCCTCTTTAAGTTGCTCCTTAGAGTGTGTTTATTCTTCAGACTATTCTGTAGACCATTTGAGACCCCTCAGGCTGTCAATGACAGAGAATATGCTGTCCAGTGCTCACCCATCACTCCTTACTGTCACATGTGTCTAGCCAGTTTTTAAGCCCTTTAGGCAAGGCCAGTTTCAGCCCTGCTGGGTGTGGTGCTGAGTTCTTTACTCATGCACAAATCATGCTAAACTAATGACGGTCTCAGTAGGAATTGTGATTTTATAGCAAGTGGAGTGTTCTGTGTTTTCTAAATACCAATTTTACATTATGTATAGAATGAATAATGGAAAGGATGCAGAGTTCATGATCCAGATGTTCTATTTGGGTTTATTTCCTCCTAATAATTTGAGAGAAGTGTTTTTTAATCCAGCACTGGGCGTGAGTGTCAGGCTGGGTGGGCACGCGACTGAGCAGAGGTCCCTTGAGCTCTGTGTGTGTGTCAAGTGATTTGAAAGTGAAGTTCCATGAATTGATGAAGGGGAGGTCTGGTTTATACAAAAAAATAAAAGATAAACAATCCCACAACACTAAAAAAGTCTTGGAAAAAGAGGTCTGGGAGACAGAACAATCTTACAGGATGCTAGTTCAAGGAGTCAAGTACGAATGAATCAGGGCCTTGTGACTCCCATAAAATGTTACCAAATATAAAACATGTGAAAAATGGGGTGGCGCCTGTGGCTCAAAGGAGTGGGGCTCCAGCCCCATATGCCAGAGGTGGTGGGTTCAAACCCAGCCCCAGCCAAAAACTGCAAAAAAAAAAAAGTGAAAAATGGATTTCAACTTGAAAGAAATGACAAACTAAATATTCTGGTAAATAGAGAAAGAAAAAAAAAAAGTGTGAATGTGCTAATACATATGCACGTGTACTCATGCACAAGAGTGTGTCCCAAAAAAGCGTATCATTTTATGAGATTATAATTTTGTATCTGCCTGAATGTCCAAATAAACCAGGTGGACGTGTGTGTGGGTAGCAAGGACAACATGTCGGCTTAGGATCTTCGTCGATTTTCTAGACTACTGAGAAATAATTGAGGCTATTCATTTAATAAACATTTATGTAGTTGAGGGGGACAGAGATTATATATTGCCTTTAAAGAAAAAAATGGTCAAAAATAAAATATTAATTACTTTATATCAGAGATTTTCAACCAGTGTGCCGGGAAAATTTTTAAAGATCATTAATTAAATTATTTTCTAAAGAAGTTCAAAGCACAGTAAATATATTCTTCTTTTTACTCTTTTTTTGATCAGCCTAATTTAAGCATTCCGCGGAAGTTTAACTATGGAGTCAGATGCTGTAAGATGTAAAAAAAAGAAAAAGTTGAAAAACACTGTTTTATGTGTTTTGGAAAGTATAATTCTTTTTTCACAAAAACGTTAGTATTGCACGCTTTACAGAGAGCCCAGATTCAGTCATTCTCTGGGGACTGAAGCACACAGTTCCACCCACCAGCGTGGAGGGGAGTGCAGAGCCCTGAGCTGGGAAGCCGAGACACACGTGAGCTTGCCAAGGAGCACCCAATTTCCCCGTGCACAGAAAATTCAGAAGATTTACTTAAAGGACAAGTAGACCTTAAGAAACTGTAAAACTTGCGGACATCCAAGACTCTGACATATGAAATTCAATTTCTTTGGCACCTAGTATGTACCATAACTGCTAAACTTAGACTCTTTTCAGTGTCGATTTCTGATGCGTGTATTTAATACCACTGGAACTGAAGAGGATGGCGACAGTTCCATCACGCCAAAGCTTTTCTTTTGTTGTTCCTTGGTAGTCAAATCTGTGTCCTTCTCTTAACCTTTGATGTTCAGATCGGATAACTTCCATTTATCGTCATGAATACTGACTGTTCAGTCTTCTGTGCTGTTAACCCATCCAATGAATACCAGTCCTGTTTTTTATTTTTTTTTTATTTACTCATTGCTTATTTATGGCTTCTGGTTCTGTGGTGAGAATTTCTAGCAAACTGTTTGTTTCAAAAGTGCACACCTGTGTCACAGAGCATGGTTTTACTAGCTGCTTTAAACTCTGACAGTTTTTAATCCTCCGGGTCTTCTCAGGGTTGTTGGTTTGGGTTAAATGCCTCTTCCCTCGTGAGCTGTTTAGCTTCCCTTTGTTCCTTGAGTGATGAGTAAGTTTGAATTATACCACGCAAACGTTGCATATTATGTTGCTAGACTTTAGCTCCTGTTAAAATCCTTCCAGAGTATGTCCAGGGGCAGAATGGGCTGTTTTAGCAGCCAGTTAAACCATTCAGGGTTGTGCCATAAGCCCTGAATCTGCTGGGTGTGGTTCTGACCCCCTTGGAAAGCATTGGCAGTGTTGGCTGACTAGGACGCTGGGCAATGATTTACACAAGAGATCAGGTCTCAAACCCCTTGGTATACTGTCTTGGGACCTTACACATTGCTTTCTGCGATCCCTTTCCTGAGCTCATCCTTTCTGCAATTTCCCCTGACTCCCCAGCTCTCACAGGCCCACTGTCTCTGCCCTCTGCCTGGAAAACAAGTGTATTAGCACTGCCCTTCCCCTAGCAACCTTTTTGTTACTGTTGTTGTTGCTGTTGCAGTTTTTGGCCGGGGCCGGGTTTGAACCCGCCACCTCCGGTATATGGGACTGTTCCTACTCCTTGAGCCACAGGCACCACCCCATTCCCTAGCAACCTTAATGCTACAAATTTCTTGTGCCTGGAGTCAAACTCCAGGGAAAGAAGAACGGTGAAAATAAAGAGAAAAAAAAATGTAATAGCTATTCCTTCATATTTTTCAGACCCACATGAGGTCCTTTTCCCAACTGTTCTAGTCATAAAGGATTTTTTTTCAAGTTTTAGTGTCTTTGTGTCCACTGTTGCCTGCCACAAACAGGTGGTTTCAGGACGGAGGCTTAGCTAAGGGCAGGGAATGGCCCCTCATCTTGCAAGGTTTTCCTTCTCCTGTCCTCAGACCAAAAAGAGAGTTTATCTTGGAGTTTTGTTCTGTTAGCATCTGTTATACACTTTCAGGACTCTGGCTGCTCTAACTTTAAGCCAAGAAAGGTAAGAGGAAAAGAAAGAAAAAGAAAGAACAAAAGCAAATTTACTATTACGTTGTCTTTCCTTCAAGTTTTGATTTGCCACCGGAGTCCTGCTGTTGCTTGCTGTCCAGAGCCCTGAGATAATTTCTTTGTGTATTATGTCAGTGTTAATGAGCAGAAGATGTGCTCACTTCATCTTAACTGGGACTGCAAGCCCCGTAGACATTTTTTTTAAATTCTTTATTAAGTCATAACTGTATACATTAATGCATTTATGAAGTACAATGCGCTGATTTGATATACAGTGTAGAATGCTTATATCCAACTGATTAACATAATCATCTCCTTGCTTATTTGTTGTTACCCTATTCTTAATAGTTTATAAATGTATTATTGCATTATGCACATTAGGTAAGGTCCTCCCAAATACCTCCCCCACCCTCTCCTCTCCTTCCTCTTGCCTCCTTCTTTCTGGACTAGTTATGTTTTACCATTCCTATGAATGTGTAGGTGATTAAATACTTATTTCAAGGTAGTATTGAATACATTGGCTACTTTTTTGCCATTCTTGAGATACTTTACTAAAAAGAATATAGGTAGTAATAGTAAAACTGACAAAGAGTCTGGTGGCATGCAATTTTAAACACTGCTGGTGAGCAGACATCTCCCACTGCTCAGCTCTCGGTAAACCACGGAGCCGGGAGTAATAGGAAATGACCCTGCAGGGTCAGGCATGTGCACCCGGGGTTATTAAAGAATGAACAAGGGTGGAGTCCTTCTTTGGGGGGCTCCAGATAGGCATTTGGATACTGAGTACACTGCTTTAAGAGACCTCATACTTAAAGGCATAGACAGATAATTAATACTGACCTTGTAAGTGATGAATTTATGGGACGCAAAGAACTTACCACCTTTACTTGTATTCATTCCTTCACTCAAAAACATATAGTACATTTAAGTATGTGCTACAGGGACAAAAATATTATCTGCCTTTAATAGTGTTTTTCAACCTTTTTTAATCTCACAGCACACTTGAACCTATAGTTAAAACTTTCACGGGTGGTGCCTGTGGCTCAAAGGAGTATGACGCTGGCCTCCTACGCTGGAGGTAGCAGGTTCAAGCCCAGCCCCAGCCAAAAAGAAAGAAAGAAAAAAAAAAAAAAACTTTCACAACACACTTAAATTAGGTTGATCAAAAAAAAAAAAAAAAAAAACAACTTTCACAACACACTTAAATTAGGTTGATCAAAAAAAAAAAAAACAAAAAGAAAGAATAAAAAAAGAATATACTTATTGTGCTTTGAACTTCTTTCAAAAATAATTTAATGTTGTTTAAAATTTTTCTTTTTTTTACATAGTAAGATTATTTTTATTTTTATTTTATTAAATCTTAGCTGTGTACATTAATGGGATCATAGGGCACCATGCACTGGTTTTGTATACAATTTGAAATATTTTCATCAAACTGGTTAACATAGCCTTCCTGGCATTTTCTTATTGTGTTAAGACATTTATATTCTACATTTAGTAAGTTTCGCATGTCCCCTTGTAAGATGCACCGCAGGTGTGGTCCCACCAATCATCCTCCCTCCCCCCATCCTTTCCCCTCCCTCCCCTCCCTCTCCCCCCTTCCCCCTATTCTTAGGTTATAATTGGGTTATAGCTTTCATATAAAAGCTATAAATTAGTTTCATAGTAAGGCTGAATACATTGGATACTTTTTCTTCCATTCTTGAGATACTTTCCTAAGAAGAATATGTTCAAGCAACATCCATGTAAACATGAAAGAGGTACCTCCTTCATGTTTAAAAATTTTCATGGCACACCTAAGATCCTCTCACGGTATACCAATGTGAAGATCATTGCTTTAATAGATCTTTTGCCTGAAAGGAGAGAAAGATAAATGAACAGACTCTTTCACTATAAGGAAGTAAGAACCATCATTAAAAAAAGAGCGTGAAGTTGTTAGGCTGTACAATGAGTAGGGCAGGTGCTGTGTTATTCCAGGGACCCTGCAAGATTAGACAAAAGAGGTGCAGGGAATATTCTCATAAGAGGCAACATTAAGCTGCGACCTAAAAGAAAAGTACAAGACAACCTAAAATAAAGTGCAGTTCTGGTTAATACTACAAGTAAAACCAGGACTAAGACGTAAGATGACATTTTAGAACTATGAATTGTTTCAGTCACACCTGAAACAAGTATGGGAAAAGATAAAGGAAAAATAATAAAGAAATAAGGAGGGGCTAGACCATGATGAGCCACATGGGAATGTGTGCTGTGATGGGGTGATGCTGGTGTGGCATGGTATGTAAATAGGGGTCAGACGTTGAGGCCTCCCTCATATTATTATCAACAAAACTAGAATAGAGGGCGGCACCTGTGGCTCAAAGGAGTAGGGTGCCGGCCCCATATGCCGGAGGTGGTGAGTTCAAACCCAGCCCCTGCCAAAAACTGCAAAACAAACAAACTAGAATAGATAATATTTGTAAACAAGTTTTGTACATTAGATAATTCAGAGGCTATTCCAATTGTCCCTGGAGTATAAGATGATAGAAGAAGAAATGGAGACAAGATGATAGATTCAAGACATATTTTAGAAGTAGAGCTAATAAAACTTGGTGATGACTTTGGCATTGGAGTCAGGGAGAGATAAATGTGGAGCTTGACTTCTGGAATTTTAATTTAACCAATGAGGGCAGTAAAGGTGCCATTAATGAAGGAAAAGGTAGTTTGAAGAGAAAAAAACAATCAAGAACTTAAACGTTGGGCATACCAAGTTTGGGATGCCTATAAGATATTCAAATGACCACCTTAGAGAGACCGTGGCATTCTTGAGTGTAGGTTGGAGATAGAAATATGTAAGTCATTGTCATAAGTCTGGATGTTCAAAGACACAGAATAAATTATATTGCCTAGGAGATGATGGAAGAGTAAGAACAGAAAAATAATATGCCTAGGATATTAATCCTAGTTGTAAAGGATCCCAATACATGAACGTTGGATAAAATAGGAAAATCCATCAGAGGAGATTTTGTAAGACTGTCCAGACAAGCAGATGTAACATTAGGAGTTGTCAACTGTGTAAATTGTTGCTGAGAAGTCCCAAGAAAATAGTAAAACATATGCAATGAATTTGGAGAGTTGGCAACCATTCGGCGACCCTGGCGTGAGCAGATTCAGTGGAAAGGTGTGAAAAGAGGCTAGATTGGACTGGTGGAAAAATGAAAATGAGGTGAAGAATCTGAGATAGCACTTTTGAACAGTCATTTCAAGAAGCTTGACTGTGAAAACAAGCTGTGAAATCCAGGGTCAGGGAAAGCAGCAGTGTTAAGGCCAACATTTAAAGGGTGAGAGAAGAATGATCTATGGAAATGATCTCAGGAAAGCAAAAGCTGGTGAAAATAAAGGAGAGCAAGTCCAGGTAGTGGATGAAGGGAAGTCCTAGAAAAGGAGAGAATGGAAAGAAACCATAGATGAAAAAAAGGAATTGGCTTTTCGATAAGAGAAAGATATTTTTTCTGTTAGGTCCCTAATCTAACAAAGGAATACAAGTGAAAAAAGTAGGGTATTTTTCCACGAGAGAGTGCAGTAATGGCTCAAAAAAATCTCAGTTTTCTGAAACTTAGCAGATAATGAGATGAGGACACGGGAGAAGGTTTGCACATTTGATCTTGAGAAAATGAATGGTGGCTGTCCGATGGCTTCTGGGTTCTCCTACCCACCCTCTCAGTGAAACAGGAGACAAGGTGATGGATAGGAGATGGCTTGGATGGAGAGACGGTGATGAGGCAATGAGATGATTGCAGAGAATGAAGAAGGAAGAACCTAAGTCTTGAGTAAGGGCTCAGAGCGTTAGGGGTGAGTGGGTGATCATGAATGTACGGGGAAGGCTATTGGCTTGTTTGCATGACATTCCCAGAGCAGACACAGAGGAGAAAGACATTTGGATCCATCAGGAGTGGGCTTCTCCCAGGAGATAAAAGGTGAGGGAGTGGATGGTATTTTCCAGGGAGAGGTCACAACGTTGGCTCATAAAATCTAAGTTGCATCAAAAGGAATATAAAGGTAAAAATAACTAAAAAGTGTTGGGTCAGGGGATTTGAGGCCTCAGCAAAGGAAAATGAGTATTCCCACGAACTCACTGAACAAATGATTTGAAAAGATAGGAAGGAAGTCACGGGTACAGTGAGATGCTCAAATGCCTGACTTCAGAGACAGGACAGTTTCTTATAGTTCCGGGTTCAAAGTGTGCAGAAAATCACTGGAGACAGCAGAGCAGAAAAACTCATGGTGACGAGATCGAGACTGTGAGGACTGGGGTTGGGGATGGATTATATTTCTGGACAAAGAAGTCATTGAGAAGGATGGTAGGAAGTAGGGTGAATGGGAATACTCTAAGCCTGGAGCAAAGATGTTCCCTGAATGGACAAAAATGACCAAACGGTCAGTAGAGAACAGAAATGTGATGGAAAAGGGAGCGTGTGAGTAACTATTTAGGTAACAGAAGCCTCAGAGGGACAAGGCTTGGAAAGGACACTGTCTACAAGTTTCATTGGAAAGCAAAGATACCACCCAACAGCAAATATATGTGGTATTTGCAAGTCAGTAGCCCCCACCTCACAGGGTAGGTCTACAGGGACGTCCATACTCCCACAGTGAGTGTGACAGTGAGATGGATGGGGGTGTCACACCAAGAGGAGTTCCTGATCGTGCACTGAAGTCCCAGGGTGAGAATGGAAGGCTTGTGAAAGGAGAGATGAGTTAGGCAGAGGAAGGGTTGTATGAGGCAGTGAGATATGAGGCTATGGGAAGGCAGAGATGGCTGAAGAAATTTTAGCTTCTGGAGGAGTCGTCAGTAAACTATACCCCATGGGCCAGTTCAGCATGCTGCTCTTTTTTGTATGGCCTGCAAGCGAAAAACATTCCGGGTTTTTCTTAAAACTTTTAAATAGTTGAATATCAATCAAAAGAATACTATTTTGTAACATTTATATTATATGAAATCTCCTTTTATTTTTAACCCAACTACTCAACAAGGTATGGAATCATGATTTCACTGTCCACAAATAAAGTTTTATTGGAATGCAGCCACACTCACTAATTTACATTTTCTCTGGGGCTACTTTTGCACTGCAGTGGCAGAGCTTAATAGCTGCTGCAGAGGCTGCAAAGCCTAAAATATTTACTAGTTGGTCTTTTACAGAAACAGTTTGCCGACCCTGCTTCAGAGGATTGATGATGAAGTTCTCTTAGAGAGGAGAGGTTACTCGAGCTGATGCTGGGCTTTTCAGAGCATCCTAGGATACTGTGGTGGTGTTTAGGCTGACTTCATACAAGAGTGGTTATAGCTAACTATACCCAGAGCTTTGAGCTCTGATGAGAATATAGTGGTCACGAGAGCAAGCGTCTGATTTACCTAAGCTACTGTGTGATTGCCTTCAGCACCCACTTGTGTTGTGTTTGCTTTCTTGGACATGTAATTTTATTGTCTGCCTGTGCTCTGTCCTCTCTCACATTCCCCTCTCCTCCTCTCCTCTCCCCTCTCCCCCCATTCCACCCCCATGCTTGTTAACCACCTGCTGACCCCACTGGTTGATTCCTGAGTTTTGTCCACTCCTCCATTATACCACAGAAGGTGCCAGTCAAATCTTAGATGTGGAAACTAGACTCTGGAAGGTGAGAATTGGAACAGGAATAAAAATAAGCCTATGAGTTAAGGTAGTTCTTAAACACTTTAAGGACCAATAACATTTTGAGTGGTGATCAAGTGAAATGTTCTTTATCTCTTGGAATTGTGGAAAAGGATGTGTGTTAGTAGGTTTGAAAAAGACTAAAGTGTTGATGCAATTTAAATAGAACAGCTAGGGACAGCAGGAGACGGAGAGGATGCAGCACTGTCAATGGCAGGTGAAGCCCCTTGAGCCTGAGAGGGCAGGAGAGCAGGACAGTCATGTGAGCACAGTGGGAGGCAGTCTCTTCATTCATTGGTGCATTTTAAGTTTCAAACCTCTTGCAGCAGGTGATGGGGAGCTCTCAGGGGGCCTAGCCCTGCAGTGCACATTGCCCCATCTGTCTGGACTTGGGATCTCCCATTCCAACCAGCTGTGGTTTGAACCCACCTCCCCCAGTAGCTTCCATCTCCCACCCTCTGCTGTCTGTCTGTGGTTGTTGCTGTATCTCTTCCGTCCAGACCCATTTGATGTTGATAGCAACTCTTTCTTCCCTGCCTGTCCCAGGAAGGTAAAGCGCCTAATCACATTTCCTGCAATCATTCCACTACTAATTACAGATAGAGCTGAATCACCAAGCTGATTCCACTCGGAAAAAAATCCAACCGAATTGATGATGACACAAGAAAGCTCTCCGAGACACTTCTGATTAGGGCACGCGCGCTGCTTCCTAACTCAGCCGGAGGAAGCAGGGACGTTAGCTCCGAGAGCTTTTAACTAGAGATATTTGTGGAGAAGGCCAGACCTGGCTCTTTTCTTGTTCACTCCAGGCCTAGCTTGATGAAGCCTTTTTTAGTCCTCCTTAGGAAACGGGTAATAGAATTCTTTGAATTGAGATGATTTGGAGAGGTCTCTTTAGGTGTTTCGCTTTCAGTCTCTCCTTTTTCCTCTCTCACTCATACACACAAATACCTTTAAAAATGTTATCTGCTGTTTTCTTAAAAGTCAGCAAGGAAGGTTCTAAATAGTTTATTATGGCAAGGAAGAATCACCATCAAAATTGCAGCCGGCGGGCTCCTTCAACTGTCTTTGATCATCTAATCAGTGGATAGCTTGTGTGTGCTCAGCAGTGCTGTAGACATTGGAGATAAGGAGAAAACATAAACGGGGGTCTTCCTTCTTGGAAGTTAGAGTCCAGTGGGCTAAATATATATAAATATATAACTATTTAGTGTAGTTAGAACAAAAGTAGAAACAAACAAAAAAAAATTAGTAAACAGGTTGTTGAGGTCAGGAAGTTGGAGTGTGAAGAAAGGGCTCCCGGAGCGGTGAGGGCTGAGACAGTTCTGAAGGAAATGAGTAAAGAAGACACAAAGGCCCAGATAGATGCCCCAGCCAGCTTTCCAGGAGCTGTCCAGTGGGTGCAGGGGGAAGAGCTGCTGGTAAAAGAACCTGTTGAGGTAGACGAGAGCCTGCTGACACACACACCTCTGGGTACCGTGCCGGGGAGCCAGAAGGGCAGGGAAAGGACTCAGCAGGGCGAGATTGGCTCTGATGTTGGGGAGTTATTTGGGCAATAATAAAAAGAGCAAACTGGAGGCACGAAGACCATAAAGAAGCCATTATAATAATCCAGAGCAGATGAGGAGGTCCGGAATTAAGATAGCAGTGACGATAGGAGGAGAGCCGATGTGAAAGCTGGATGAGGAATAAAACGGCAGGACCTGTTGGTTGAAGGTGAGGATCGAAGAAAAGAGAGCAACCAGGGGTGACCCTCTGCTTTAGCTTAGGAGAAGGGGAGTTGACAGTGCTACCAGGGGAGATTAGCAGACAGAGGCGGAATTAGGCTTGAAGGCAAGCGGATGAACTAAGCCCATGGTGTCTGAAACTCACACGAGGCACTCAGTTGCTGGGGATGGGCAGGAGCTCCCAAGATCCTCCTGGGACAGTGGCGCTGCTGTGTCCATCATGAGCACAGCTGGCCATTTACAACATAGGCATTTAAAAGTACAGATTGACCCAGGGGAGGGGAGAACAATGGCAGAGGGACGGGCCTCATGGCATGCCATTATGCAAGGGCTGAGTGGGCTCCTTTTAATCTTTGCTGAGAAGCTCCGCGTGTCCATCACTGTTCTGTACATTTGTACAAAATTTTGGGATTCTCAGCCCCAGACTGTGAGTAATGCAAAAGCAGCCACATTTTACTAAGAAGGGAACTTAGGCTCAGCAACTTACTCGGGGTTACCTAATTCTTTTTTTTTTATTATTAATATTAAATCATAGCTGTGTACATTAATGCGATCATGGGGCACCATACACTGGTTTTATAAACAGTTTGACACATTTTCATCACACTGGTTAACATAGCCTTCCTGGCATTTTCTTAGTTATTGTATTAAGACAA
>CAUYPK010048423.1:0-24892 GCA_963574355.1 Loris lydekkerianus | reverse complement strand
CATTCGTTTGAAGTACTTTTTTTTGTTGTTGTTCATTTTCTTTCTTCTTTTTTTAGATGTTCTTCCTTTGGCTATGATCTGTCCCCTTGCCTTCCCAGTAGCTGGGATTACATGACACCCACCACAACGTCTGGCTGTTTTTTTGATGTTGTTACTAGAGATGGGGTCTTACTCTGGCTCATTGTTGTCGATACTGGTCTCGAACCTCTGAGCTCTGGCAATCCACCCACCTCGACCTCCCACAGCGCTGGGACTACAGGTGTGAGCCACCATGCCTGTCCTATTTCTTCCTTTTAAATCTACATCTTAGAGAAAGAAATGTGAGATTCTAGCAAGGGTAAGCAACTGCATCATGCACAGAGGAGTTACAAGACGGCAAGGTTTTGAGTCCAGATCTGGTTGGCCCTCGTTGCACCTGAGTCCTGTAAATCCTGGCTTGGGTCTGAGTAGCATCTTAGCTCATAGTTTGCTTCCAAGGTGGCTGCAGTGCCTATGATGACCTCAGAGTATCATCTGGTTGGTTGGTAAAGAATGGTAATGAGTCAGCATATTATTTAACTGGTCTATCCCAGTCTGTGAGCACTCAGGGGGTGCTGTTCAGACTGACCCAGGAGATTCTGGAGCACCCATGGGAGTCAAGATGAGGAAGGAACAGCAAATCCCAAGGTCTCAGAGTCAATTTATAAAGAAAAGGGGCATCGAACAACCACATTTTTACATGGTATTTTTGCTAAGTATATTAACCTCTGAAGAAAGTTGAGATGTTGGCTAATTTTTTTTTAGAAAATATTCTTCTTCACTTGTACTTTTCTGAGCTGACATTTGTTCTGTTGATCTCCATTGAGGTCATGTGATTAAATCTTTCCTAGTAGGTTGTGGTAGGCATTGTATCTGTTTTTTCTACCTACTATGTGCCCGTGGCATTGAGCAAAGTTCCCAGCAGATGCCAAATTAGTATTTGTTGAAATGATGAGTTCCAGAAACACCTAGAAAAGGCTATTAGTAGCATCTATGAGCTCACCACTGTTCTCTCCCCCCCCGGTCTTTCCCAGTTTAGGGTGGGGAGAATGCGATTAGTGGAATCTAAAGTAAATTGTCACTAATGAACATAGAAACACAGCATTGCTGGGTGCCCCTCATTCCTCCCCCTTGTCACCTCTTTGCCTTTAATGCACCCCCACGTGGAAGTAGGGAGGCTAGCTCAGAAGAAAACTCTGACAAAAGGCAGGAAGTACTCAGCAGAAGAAGAGAGGGACCAAAGGCGATAGGAGGTATAAGAAACTGAGAAATTCATTCTGAATGAGATGGGGTTTGATGAGGTGCTATGAGTGCTCCTGTAGCCAAAAGAAATAAAACCAAAGCAAACAAAACAACAAAACAAACAAACAAAATAAAAACCCAGGCAAACAAAGGAAGCACTGGACCTCAATTTCTTCAGCAGCTAAGGGAGAGGATGGACAAGATAGCCCAGAAGATCCCTCCTTTTTTCTATTTATTTTAAAAATTTATTTAAAGTGAAATTCACTTTCTTGTTGTACAGTTCTATGAATTTTGACCAATGCATGTAGTTGTGTGGCTTTCCCCCCAATTTTTTCATGGTGCTCCTTTGGAGTCAACCCTTCCTCGTAGTGCCACAGTCTTGCCTCTTTCAGAATGTCATAAATTAAACCATTCAGTCAGTAGCCTCCTGAGTCTGGCTTGTTTCATGTAGCAAAACACAGATGGGATTTAGCCATGTTACAAGTAGCTATAGCACATCTCTTTCTACTGAGTAGTATTGGACTGTACGCACATGCCAATCATCTGAGTACCCACCTACTATATATTAGGTTGACTCCAGTTTCTATCAATTATAAATAATTGCTTCTATAAACATTCACATGCAGGTTTTTACGTGAATATAAGGTTTTATTTTTCCTAAAAATAAAAATGAAATGGTTGAATCATATGGTAAATGCATGTCAGATTTTATAATAATCTAAAACTTGTTTTCATGATTCTCTCAATTGATGCAGAAAAGGCTTTTGATACTATCTAGAATCCTTTCATGATTAGTACACTTAGTGAAAATAGACTTAGATGGGACATTTGTTAAATTGATAGAGGGCTTCTACAGCAAACCTGCAGCCAATATCATATTAAATGGAGTAAAATTGAAAATATTTCCACTCAGAACTAGGACTAGACAAGGATGCCCATTGTCACCACAGCTATTCAACATAAACTGGAAGTCCTAGCCATGGCAGTCAGTCAAGAGAAGGAGATCAAGGGTATTCAAAAGGGAACAGAGGAAGTCAAACTCGAACTCTTCATGAATGACATGATTTTATACCTGGAAAACCCCATGGACTCAACTACTAAACTCTTAGAAGTGATCAAGGAATGTAGCAATATCTCAGGATACAAAATCAATACCTACAAATCAGTAGCCAACAATAGTCAAGCCAAGAATACAAAAACTATTCCTTTTACAGTGGTGCCAAAGAAGATGAAATACCTGGGAACATGTCTAACAAAGGACGTGAATGATCTTTCTAAGAGAACTATGAAATGCTGAGAAAAGAAATAGCAGATGTTAACAAATGGAAGAACATACCATGGTTTTTGTCAGGAATAATCAACATTGTTAAAATACCCATACTATCCAAAGCAATCTATAAATTTAATTCAATCCCCATCAAAGCACCAATGTCATACTTTAAAGAACTTGAAAAAATAATACTTCATTTTATATGAAATCAGAAAAAAAACCTGAATAGCTAATACAATTCTTGTAAATAAAAACAAATCTGGAGGCATCACGTTACTGGACTTCAGGTTATACTACAAATCAATAGTGATCAAAACAGTATGGTACTGGCACAAAAACAGATTTAGATCTATGGGGGGAGAGAGGGCATTTTGGTGGGATCTCACTTAATGTGCATAATGATTAGTTATTATATTTTGAAATAACTAAGAGTAAATTTTAAATGTCTTACCACAAAAAATAAGTAAATGAGGTAATGGTGATGTTAATCAGTTTGATTTAAGCATTCCGTATTGTACATCAGATCATCACATTGTACCCCATAAATGTATACAATTATGATTTTAATTAAAAATCAATTTAAAAAAGAAAAAAAAATGGATGTAGCATTTTACATTCCCACCAGCAAAGTGTGGGAGTTCCAATTGCTCCACATCCTTGTTTGGACTCAGCATTTTCACTTTGTTTTATTTGGCCTGTTCTAATAGATGTGTAGTGGCACCTCAAAGTGCTTGGTTGGCTTTCTTTGATAACTAATGATGCTAGACCTCTTTTTATGTACTTATTTGCCATATGCGTATCTTCTTCAGTGAGGCACCTGTTTACATCTTTTGCCAATTTTTTTTTAGTAGAGTTGTTTGAGTTTTTTGCTTGTTTGTTTAGTTTTGAGAGCTGCTTATATATTTTGGACACAAGTCTTTGTCAGATATGTGATTTACTCCCATCCCATGGCTTATTTTTTAACATTCTTTTAAGCAGGCCCTTCAAAGAGCAAAGGTTTTGAAAATTTTGAAAAAGTCCAATTTTCATTTTTTCTTTTATGCATGCTTTTTGTTGTGTCATATTTAAGGATCTTTCACCTAATTAATCTAAGGTCACAAAGAATTTTTTCAAGGTATTTGCACTAGAATGTTTGTTGCAGCCCAATTCATAATTGCCAAGTCATGGAAGCAGCCCAAGTGCCCACTGACTCATGAATAGCTTAACAAATTGTGGTATATGTATATCATGGATTATTATGCAGCCATAAAAAGATGGAGACTTTGCATTTTTTATGTTTACCGGAATGGAGCTGGAACATATTCTTCTTAGTAAAGTTTCTCAAGAATGGAATAAAAAGTATCCAATGTACTCAATACTATTATGAAACCAGCACATAATCACCCACACTTTCATATGAATGATAAAACACAACTATAGTCCAGGATGAAGGTGGGAAGAGGAGAAAGAGGGGATGGGAGGAGGAAGGTTGGGAGGAGGGAGAGTAATTGGTGGGATCTCACCTATTGTGCACAATGCAAGGGTACATGTAAAAACTGTTAAGAGTAGAGTATAAATGTCTTAACACAACAAATAAGTGAGGTGAAGGTTATGTTAACTAGTTTGGTGTAAGCATTCCCAATTGTAAATGAAATCAGCACATTGTACCCCACAAATGCATTAATGTACACAGTTATGATTTAATTAAAAAAATAAAATAAATTTTTTGATAAAAAGTTTCATAGTTTTACATTTTGCATTCAGGGCTATAACCTATTTTGACATAATCTTTATGTAAAAGATTAAGTGTGAGCAACAGCCCCCCCTCCTTTTTCTTCTCTTTTCCTCCTCTACAAAAAGGTATCTAATTGTTCCAGCTATTTATTGAAAAGATTATGCTTTCTCCACTGGTTTTTCTACATACTTTTGTCAAAATTCTATTAATCATATATCAGTGTGGGTTCATTTCTAGACTTTCTATTCTGTTCCATTGGTTTGTGTATACTAGTTAACTCTAGTATACTATTAACTCTAGTTAATAGAATGCTGCTTTGATTATTTCAGCTTTATAGTAAAACTTGAAGTGAGGTAATGTGAGTCCTCCAAGTTTTGCTTTTCTCCCTCCCCCCGCCAAAAAATTGTTTTAGATATTCTAGTTCCTTTGCCTTTCCCTACATTTTGGAATCTTCTCGTTGATTTCTATAAACTCCTGTTTCAACTTTAATTAGGATTCTATTGAATCTATAGGTGAATTTTAAGAGTATTAAAGCTATCTAAGGAAAGGTCTTAACTACAAAATTAGTTACTTTCATAAAGGATTATTCATATTGCCTATTTCTTTTGAATTATGGATATAGGTTGTCATATTCTTCCCTTATTATCTTTTTAGTATCTGTGAGGTCTATGGTGATGCTCCCCTCTTAACTCCTGATATTAGTAATTTGAGTTTTCTCTCTTCTTTTGGTTTATCAACTTTATTGATCTCTTAAAAGAAGTAGTGCTGATTTCATTGATTCTATCATTTCAATTTCATTGGTTTCTGCTTTTATCTTTAATATTTTCTTCCTGTTACTTACATTGGGTTCAAATTATTCCTCCTCCCCCAGTTTGTTAACTTACATAATTTAAGACCTTTCTTCTTTTTTTATATAAGCATTTAGTGCTTTAAATTTCCCATTGAGCAGTGCTTTAGGAGCAGCCCACACATTTTGATGTATTATTTTCTCTTACGGTTTTTGCCGTTCACCCTTGCTACACAGGTCCACAATCTGGGGAAAGGGGGTCACCCTCAAGTCAAAGATGAATAACAGAGGAAGGCAAATATCCAAAAAGCTCTCCAATTTCTTACTAGTTGTTCATTGAGTTTTGCCTTCACAACCCAACCTGGACACTAACATCTACTTTTCGGAGTCCTTGTAATTGTTCTTGGTATTGCGTTCAAGGGTTTTTAGTTGTACTCAGTGGGATGGGCTGTGGTAGGCTAACTCCATCTTGGCCATCACCTGAAATCCTGTCTAGTATTGATATTCCATCAGACCTTGTAAAGAGCTGAGAATTGAAAGATACTCATCCTTGTGGGACTGAGCGCTTGATTCAATGGTTCCCCTGCTCATTGAATTTACCCATGCCCCATGCCCCCCCCCACCACCTGCTTGATTTCAGTTGAATTTTTAACCTGAGGGAAGTTAGTAAAAAAATAAGATTAGGACCATGTCCTTTGTTTCTAAAGGAAAGGACCTGCCACTTATGCTTTCAAAAGGAATGGAAATGGGTAGCCCACTTTCACACTAGGAGAAAGATCGAAAACTGTCCTCTGCTCTCTGTAGAGATCATATTTGAGAAGTTCTTCCCAGGGAAGATAGAGGAGCAATACTGTCCAACTGGGATCTCTCCTTTATTCATTATTTTATACCCCCCCCCCTTTCTTTATCTTCCCTTATCCCTCTGGAACAGTAATTGGTTAGACAGTGGTCTCAAAATTTATAACTATATATCCGTATAATTAAAAATAACTTTGAGCCCTTACCTTGTGTATACATAAATACACACATACACAAATTATATAATCATAGCAAACCTATCTGTAATGCTTACTATATGTTACAGCTACTTTTCTAAACACTTTAACCTAATTGATTTAAATATATGTGAGTGAAACTTAATATTGTTCTTATTTTTCAGATAAAAGTACATATCAAGAGAAGTCCTAAGATCTTCCTCTCATATTCCTTTAAGGCATCTTGTATACCTTGGCTTGCATTTTCCCCCCTTTTGAGACCAGTGATTTAATCAGCCCATTGGGAACAAAATGATAATCAGCTACAATTTTTAATTTTAGAATATTATAGGGATATGAATGTTTTGGTTACATGAATTGCTTTTGTACAATTGGTAGTCAAAGTTTTAAGTATGCCCATGGCCCCAGATAGTGTGTATTATACCTGTAAGGTGTGAATTTACCCATGACCCCTACCTGCTTGATTTCTGTTGAATTTTACTTCCATGTGTGCACATGAGTGTTTATCACAGCCTATACAGTGTTTCTTTTTTTAAATTAAATCATAGCTGTGTACATTAATGCAATCACGGGGTACAATGTGCTGGTTTTATATAAAATTTGAAATATTTTCATGGAACTGGCTAACATAGCTGTCTTAGACATTGTTTCTTGAATGCCTGCCATGTGCCAGGCACCTTTTTTTTATCACAAACAGTAAACTAAGGTCGGAAGGGATTTAGTGACTTGCTAAGAAGTTATTGGTACTTACATGGTCACACAGTAAATGGCAGAACTGGGACTACAACTTTCAGTTATCCAATTCCCTTTCATCCAAATTTCCCCCCAATGACATTTTCTCCATTTATCCTACTAACAAAGAAGTAGGGTATATTGCTAGATGGGGTGTTGTGGAAATATGGAGGGAATACAGTGGGAATATGGGTTTCAGGGACTCTGGTGGCAGCTGCCATAGCAGGTGGAAGCTCCAGACCCCTTTGAATCTTAACTCAAAAGAGGAAGTTGTCTTCCCCTTCCTTCCTTCCTTCCCACTGTGTGCACCAGAAGGACAGTGGCTTCTCCCATCACACACTGCCTCTTCTTTTCTCCTCTTTCTTTCTGCCAAACATCTATCAGCTCTTACCAGCCTCCTCAGTTCTAAGCTGTTCCTTGCAATCCACTAATGAAATTCCTGTTTCTTTTGTAATTGTATTTTAGCATGGTTCATGCTCTGATACCAACCTTAAATCAAATTCTTTGCAGAAAGACTATCACGGTGTGACAAGCTCCTTTCTGCATGTCTCATTACTGAAACATTTATTCAGGGCTTCCTGAATGATATGAATGGCTGCCTTTGAGTGCTGCAATGACTTAATACACTACAACCAAAAGATTTTAATTTCCTTTCCTGGTCTTCTTGCTTTGGTTCCTGATTGAGTTTCTCCCTCGTTTTGGATGCACAGCTATAGCCCTAGAGCCTGGAGAGGGTCTTTGCTAGCCCTGAGCCTGGGGAATAGATCACAGAAGGAGCCTTCAGCCCTGGGTCTAGGTAGTTTCCCAGACTCTGGCCAGCTGGTTTTCCCATTATAGCACCTGCTCTCTCCAAAGGGGACCAAATATAAAATAGAGAAGAAAGCACTTAAAAAAGAGAAGGCAAGATGGGGGTTTCAATTTTCTTGGTGAGCCTGGCAAAGGACCTAAATCCAGGCTACTTCATGAATGTTTGCTCAGTGGGTGAGGATGAAGCTGCACTCATCAGGGATCCTGGACATGAAAACCATCATGAAGAGGTAAGGCTGGTCTAGGGATGACACAGAACACAGAATCCTAGACAAGAGTCTTACTTGTAGACTTTTACAAGGTGGTGCAAAGTACTGCTTGGCCAATGAGCATCACAGGATGTGGAAGGGGACTTTTCTGTCTGTTTCAGAACAAGAAATCAGGACTCCAATAAAGTGACATGGGAGATCCAGTTCCTGTATGGTGTGGGCTTGCTGGGTTAAGTGGCCTTGCTCCTAAATCTGATTATTGCTGAACCTCAATGATTGAGAAGGTATCTGGATAACCTAATTATTTTTATAAGTAATTAGGTACTTTTTAGACCCAATTAAATTTAAAATTAGGTATACAAATATTTATGAGAATTAAACACATAGTGTAATTTTCAAATAAGGAATCAGTACAAATTGTTGCTTGAGACATTTGCGTTGTTTAAGGGACTCTGGCCTGTTAGAGTAGCAAGTCAATCTTGTGACTCCAATTCAGAAAGACTGAGTAATGAGTTTAAACTTGTGACTATAAGTAGAAAGCTTGCTAAGTTTATATATTTGTATTAATGCAGTTAAGAAATTCCAAGTTTTACTTTATGTATTTAATTGTATGTATAAGAGTTATTCAAGTATGTAGGAAGGCCTTTTGCTAAGTAAGACAACTGAGTAACTTAAAAAGGAAATTAGACATATTTAATAATTTAATGTGTTAAAATAATTTTTTAAATGAGACTAATGTTAATCAAAGATCCTTTAAAAGGCAATTGTTAATGATGCTGGAACTATAAATAGATTAATAAGATCTGTAGGCTGAACTTAAAGCTTCAGAAAGACTGGATTTTTAAATAAATGGAATATTAATTTCAAAATCAAAGTAACCTCTAAAAAAATGTTTTTTGTGCACCCCATTTGCCCTTGACAGCCACTTGTCAGAGTCCTCTCAGCTGCTGCTTCTCTTCTGGCTCACATTGATGGCCCCCCAACCCCTCCATGTTACAAGTCCCTGAATGCAGCCTTTTGGGGACCCTAAATGGGAGTGGGTGTAGGTGAAGGAGCTCCCCATTCCATAGCTCTCCAACATAGGACAGCTACCTCTGACTTGATCTCTTCCGTGGACAGTCTCACTGGCAGCCTAGCTCACTTAGCTGGGCCTAACAGCAAGATGCCTTATGCCTTGCTCCTTGTGTGGTATCTACATAGCTCAGGGGCAATTCATGCATCCCTGCTGTGACCAGTGATGGGAATTCAGGCTGTCTTGCTGCCACCTTGCCCTACCTTCATGTCATCACTCCCTCTTCCTCTGCTTAGATTCAGGGGCACCAGCAAGTCAGCCCTTGACCAGATGTGGGAACAAGATATCATTTCCCCCTTCTCACGCGTACCTACAATTTCAACAAATTATTTTTTGGGGAATTCTTCATTTAGTTTGGGGATAGGGAAAAAACCGTACAAGTTTATGATTCATGGCTTCAATGATTTCCTCAATCCATTTCTACAACCCTCCAGGTTTTTAAATGACTAAAGTGGGTGGGTGCTAAATTGTTGGTTTGTGTCAGCCAGCAGGTTTGGCTGTCTCTTAATCAGCCTGAGAGGCATCTGGCCATCGCTGGAGGCCGTCTTTATGATGCACCTTTTGTTTTTATATCTACAGTCTTGAAGGGGGTTACCAATTCCTTGAGCAGCATGAAACATCCCAGCCAGACTCCTATAACTGAATTTATATCCTCATCTCTAAAACCAGCACTATAGGCAGAGAATGAGTTGATATGAGGATCCAATTCTGATCTTTTCTGAGGACTATTGATAGTCGTTTATTTGAAACCTGGAGTGCTTTCATTAAGCAGAATTGTAGGTATCACGGGGCATCCCATGAGACCACACAGGTTTTAGGGGAATATAGATGGGCACATTTAGAGTTTAAACTCTGAAAGGAGATCTGGTTTCTAGACCATACTCTGATGGAGCCAACAAGACTTCTTTTTAAAGCATTCCTGGAATTGCCTGACCACTTGGAGTGGTCAGTTGTTGCTGAACAACATTCTGCTGCCTTTTAAAAAATTTTTATTTTTTCCCCATCCTCACCTGAGTTCAGAGCCACAGCAGGATACCTGGGCATGATGATGTGATGCACAGGGATTCGAGAAATCTGCTTCCTTTCATTTCAGATTCGGTTTGTACCTTCCATGGCAGCAACCTTAGTACACTTCCCACCCTCCTCTTCCCAGACAATTAAAGCTTTACTGGGAATGAAATCAGTGATTAATGGCACATATATTTAGTGAGCATTTACTCGGTGTTAATGTTGTTTTAAGTGCTTTGCCTATGTTAACTCATTCAGTTCTCACAACCACTCCAAGAGGTAGTTACTATTATTACCCTTGTTTTGTAGATGAAGAAGGTTTGGTACAGAAAGGCTAATTAACTTAGCCAAGTTTTTACAGCTGATAATGGGAAGAGTGAGGATTGGAATGTAAGCCTTCTAACTCCAACACATTACTTATATCAAATAATACTCATATTTTGTCAATAGACTATACTCCAGCCTCAGAAATAATTGCCCTTTCTCTACAGTTAGGGTGTCTACAATCTTCTTGGCCTAAACATCTTCAGAAAATCCTGTATGTGTAAATTGAAACTTTCCAATAAGAATAAAACAAGTCTTCCTTATTTTATAATCACAATGCTCTGTATCACAGAAAACATTCCCCCTAATTGCACTGAAAATGTGATTGAATCACCATAATTTAATTTGGCCGCAACTTTCCCAGAAAGAGTAGAAATTCTCTCTCTTTCCACAGAAAGAGGATGCTCAGGGTGAGGTCTCACAGCAAGTCAGTGTTGGAATCACAGGGGAATCAAGTTTAGAGACAATTCAAGTTCAATTAATTGTGGGTGCATTTAAGAAATTTCTGCCAATAGTGTAAGACATGAGGGAAGGAATTTACAAGTGCTATATTTTTGGTAAAGAAAAACATTCCAGTATATTATGTTGTCTATTTCTTTTAAAACTTAGTTCTTTCCTTAATACTCCAAGTGGATTAGTGGAGAGTTTTGTGAGGTTAATTAGTTTAGATTCAATGCCAGGTCATTGAACCTAATTTGTCACTTTCACTTGTGTAATTTCACCCCTGTTTTGGAACACGAGTTAAAGAAATGTGGGCCAACAACTTTTTGAAATCGAAGAGAGATTTTGTCAAATGTGTTTAGAAGCATGGCAATCAGAAGCCACTTATTGAAGCTGGACATAGTAAAAACTCCATTACATGCTCAAAAAGTCTCAGGTGAAAAGAAAATACACAGATTTAAAAAATAACTCTAGGGTGGAAGTAAAGGACAGGGGCTGGATTCAAAGGAGTGTTAAAAAAGAACATTTTAGTCATCACAGTGGTGAACATGGTGGTTGCTTAACTAGAGGAAATCTGTGTTTACTTCTGACAAGAAGTGTGGGGACAGAGCACAAGATGCTCATGTTAATGTATGACTGAGGTAAGGTGGTGCAGACCCTGAAGCCGGGCTCCTGGGTTTGAATCCTGGCTCTGCCACTTACTAGATGTGGGATGTTGGGCAAATGTCTTCACCTCTCCGCCTTAGTTTCCTCACCTGTAAGTTGTAGACAACCATTTAGGATTATTGAAAGGATTTAATATGCAAACACTATAGAGTGCTTCCAATAGTGGTTGGCATATATAGTAATATAGTAATAAACAGTATGCAAATAGGGAGATATTCTATTTTTGATTTATTTTTAATCACATGAGGTTGCCTTTGAAAATCTCTAGCAGTGGCACAGATCCTGACCCAACCTGATCCTGGCATGTTTCAGAACAGGCCATCTGATAACACAGGCATGTGCTCAGCTGGTACTCTCATGTCCAATCCAGCTCTAGGACTGCAGTCTTTTGGATGCTGCTTTTCTTGCCTCTTCATGGCAGGACACCTGCTTCCTAGACAGACTCAGTTACTTGAGGCTTTGGCACCCTCTAGTGCATGATAAATGTTGATGCTTTCAAGTTCCCCCTGGAATTGCAGAAATGTGGAACAAGCCCCTGACCAGAACACTATACCAGTGGGGAAAATCCTGCAGCCTTGTGTAGTATAGACCTCATAGGATCAATGGTGAGATCTCAGTGTGTGCGTATATCCAAGATCCCACACTCCAATGTTACCTGCAGCAGTAGTTAACAAGAAAAAAGACTTGACTGTGATGGGTTTCCACTGTCAAGTCTTTTTCGGTATTGCTGACTATGTGGGGAAGAGACACTAAGGTCATGTGTCAGCCTGTGAAGGTTGGACCAGCAGCCACACCCTAGAAAAATGCTACAATCAAATTAATTCTGTATACTATTCAAGCAAAGATATGAGGGCATTTAAAGTTGGAAACATGAGTGAAGAGGACTCTGGGAGTTTAGAAAGAACTAGAAACAGAGACCGTTTCTCTTTCATGTCATCATAAAAGGTTACATGAAGGAGGCATCCTTTCAAGAGCTGTTTATACGACTGAAGAGAGAAAACTGTTTACTGAAGAGTCAGCAGAGCCTGAGGTGTGGTTGGACTGAGAGAGTGAATGGTGCCTTGATGTTATGTGATGAGCACCCTCATTCCTGAACACCCTATCTCTTCCCTGTACTGGTCCTCAGCAGCCTCAGAGGTGAAAGGAAAACTTGAGATGGGTTAAGGGAAGAGTAAAGGGCCCCTTTCCCTTTGTTTTTATCCTAGGATTAAGGAATGGGAGAGACAGAATGGCCAGGCCCAAGCACATCTGCCTTGAGCTCACCTGACAAGGTCTTTTGTGTATGGTTGACTATACCTTGATAAAAGTTGCAATGCAGAGGTAAGGCAGTTAACAACTGTTGCTTTATCTAGGTACCTTGACTGAAGATGATGTTGCCAGTATAACTATCTTTTGCCATTTTGGCAACATTCATTCACTAACTCCCTAAGAATGTTGCATTTCCTGTGTGTGTGTGTGTGTGTGTGTGTGTGTGTGTGTGTGTGTGTGTGTCTTAGGAGAGTATGGGTATTAATACTTATCATGTATCATCAATTCTAAAATTCATGGGGTTTTATTCACACTTTCCCATCTCTGAAATTGAGAAACATCTCACATATAACATTATGTTTAATAATTGGTGATATTTTTATTTCTTTTATAGTACATAAAGTAATATGGTTGGAATTCATCTTATAATTGTTGACATCTTGATGATTATATAACTCATGAAATCTGGTACTGTGAAGCATTATTTGCCCTGTATAACCCCAAATCCCTTCCAGAAGTCTGCTTTATCCAATACCACTTCAAATTTTCCAAGTGTGAAATTAATTCTTCTGACTGATTGCAACTCAGAGCTAGGGCCTTACTGTTCTCAGTGAATGCCATAGTGATCTGCTTGGATCACCCTCCCCAGGACCAGAAATGCTGGTCAACAGCTCTCAGCTGAAAAGCTGCCTCCCTAACACCTCATCCCTGTCTTGGGGTCAGGCCACATCCAGTGACCACTTGATGTAGAGATATAAACGAATTGGCCTGTTTCCCCATTTGGGATCTCTTTGAAGGACCTTCCAACTCTAGAGTTTTCTGTATGATTGCCTGAGGACTTTGTTATACTGATTTTAGATTCAACTTCTCCCTTTGCTAGTCATGCTTCCCTTACTTCTCCTGCATGGATGACTCCATCTTAAAGCCTGCTTCTCAGGGAAGTTGGCCTGATACAGTTGGTACCAAGAGAATCCCAGGAAACTCTACCTTGGGATTTTAGAACTGCAGTTCCTGCTGGTGGACCAGCAAAGGGATCAGGGTCTGGTCACTATATCACATAAACCACATTCCACAGCAGAGGTACAAAAAGGAAGAGAAGGGACTCTAGAATGGGGAGGGAGTGTGGAAGAGGGAGAAGATGAATAGCAGTGGTAGCTTCAACAAGTACAGAGGCAGTGGCTGTGGTTTATGCCTCTAACCTGCCTCCATGAAAAGATGCCCAACAAAATCCTGGAGAAGCTTTTCTTAGCACCTATTCTATGAAGCAAGCATTCAGACAGCGCAAGAAGTACACTGTAGTGCAGGGGTCCTCAAACTACAGCCCGCAGGCCACATGCGGCGGTGTGGTTTTATTAATATTTGTTCCCGTTTTGTTTTTTTACTTCAAAATAAGATATGTGCAGTGTGCATAGGAATTTGTTCATAGTTTCTTTTTTTTTTTTTAAACTATAGTCCGGCCCTCCAATGGTCTGAGGGACAGTGAACTGGCCCCCCATTTAAAAAGTTTGGGTACACCTGCGAGTGGATGTCATAGTGTAACCTCCAGGAGAGGCACTCAATTTCCCAGCTGCTGGCAATGCTTGTGGCCAATAGTTCCTGTCCTCAGCTGAAGATAATTTTCATAAAATGCCTCTTAAGATCAGACTGCTATTGAGTAAATGATTATCCCTCATCCTATAATTTGGGTCACCTCTGAGAGCCTAATTTAGCTATATTAAGCCCTTATTAAATAGGAGATGTTATTAATTGTGGAGTTCAGTGCAAGATGGGTCAAGAACAGATGTTTAGAGCAGCCTACACTAGCTTTGAAGTTACTTTATGTGTCTGTCCTACAATTTCCTCGTCTGAAAATGAGGTTGATAATAATACTTTTATGTTATAAAAAGATTGTAAATTTTAACTTTGATAATGTATATTTCACAATCTCAAGGCATGTAGTAGGCAATCTATCTATGATAGATGTTATTATTATTAGCTAGCCTGCCTTACTTCTAGGGTGCAGAATTCCTTTCTTACTTTTCCTAGTCAGGCCTAGCAGAGTTTGTCTTTTTTTGCAGAGCTGAATGAGGTTTCTTAATCCTCCCAGTAGTGAAGTCTCAGGAAAGTATTCAAAATGGATTTTAAAAATTCTTATTGATAGAACGATACAGTTAAGATAGTGAAAAGTGAGTCCATGGGATTGGAGAAAATATTTACAACACATATATTTGCCAAGTGATTCACATAAGAATATATAAAGAACTTTTGTAAATTAATAAGACAAAAAAAAAAAATAGTCAACTCAATAGTAAATTCAATAGAAAAATAGGCAAAAGGCCTGAACAGAACATACCCACTAGACGGGCTAAAATAGAAGATACCAAGTGTTGGAAGGACGTACAGCAACTGGAACTCTCTGTAGTGCTGGTGTCAATGTCAGATACTTTATTCATTTTGGAAAATTGGCTGCATCTACTTAAGCTGAGCCCGTGCATCCCTAAAGACCCAGTAGTTCTACCCTTAGGCATATACCAAAAGAAATACATATTCCCAACAAAAAATATTTAAGAATAGTCACAGCAACACTATGTATAATAGCCAAATAATAGAAAATAATGGAAACTGGCTACATATCCCTCAACAGCACAATGGATAAACATATTGTGGTATAATCAGCCAATAAACATTATGCAGTCTTGAGAATAATCAACAGCTACATAAAACAATGAGTTATATAAACTTAATATTGAGAGAAAAAAGTCAGACACAAAACATACAGTTTAATTTTTATAAAGTGCATATCTGTCAAAATTAATTGATGCTCTTAGAAGTGAGATGATGGCAGCCTTGGGGGCAAAGTATTGACTTCTGGGTGCTGGTGATGTTGTATTTTTTGTTCTGAGTATTGGTTATGAATATAATCATTTTATGAAAATTCATTGAATTTTATAATTATGCATGCTTCTATGTATGCATTGGTAATTTAATAAACAGTTAAAATATATATCATTTACATTTATATAACTCCTATTTCTTTGGCTTCTAAGAGGCTTATACACCATGTAAAACAAGGTGGAAGCTGAATTATATTAAGTATCATCATCATCATAATCATCACCACCATTGCCAAAGGAAGAAGCATAATTTGGTGTGTGTTTGGGGGTAGGGTGGGAAAAATCATGTTAAAAGGGAATTAAAAAGGTTAAGAGAAAGATTTGAATCTGTTTTTGAACTCAGTGACTTGTTCTCATGTCTTAGGCCCACTTGGGTTTTGCTAGGCTCTGGAGCACCAAGTCAGGGCTTGTTTTGGTTGATGTCCTTGACACATGCAAATAGGTTAAAGCTCCCCAAATGTGTTAACAAAGCTGAATTACGAGAGGCATTTTATTTTTATCAATACTTGGAACTCGATAGTGTGGACGCTATTGAGGATGACAGCATGTTGATGACCTAAATTATACTAGCATGGCTGTGAGTCGGGGAAGGAATACCCAGGAAGTGCCCTCGGAGATGACTGCTGCCGTGGTAGATTCACTCTCCTCTGTCTCCATCCTCTTGTCAGAAGCCTATGTCAGATATTCTTAGCTATTGTTTTACCAAGGAAGTGGGTACTACTCTTCCTCTCTGTTCCCAAGATTTCTGCTTTCTCTAACTCCTATTTCTACATTTAAAAATGACATATCAGTGCCAAAAGCTGAGGTGCCAGGTGTGAAAATAAGACTTCCAGTCTCCTCTGCATCAACCTGTGATGTTACAGGGTACCCTCTGCTGACACAGCTGACCTGGGCATCAGTTTCACCTTTATTTATATTGACTATCTCAATAGTTTATTTCTAAAAAGCGTATCTTTAAAAGATTCTGTCAGCACATTTTTTAGGATTCAAGTGCCAGGCCAGGGAAAGTAGGTCATTTCCTTTCTGTTGAGCCCAGGTCCAGAGACAGTTGCTTTTATGTAAACATCAAACAAAGTGTGCCATTGGTGGCTCTGTTACCCATTGGATTTCACAAGAGCAACCATCAGTATCCTTAAGTGTTCCTATGAAAATGACTAATTCATTAGAGCCTAATGAAGAGCTCACGATTAATAATAGTAATAATAATAGAAGGAGGAGGAGGAGGAAGAGGAGAAAATGTTTAGCTCCTTTTCTAAGTGAATTCATACTCTCAAATGTGTCTGACTGAGGGAAGATGTCACATTTGCATCCTTACACATCACTCTTATTACTTACCATCACCCTAATACCCCAGTTCCAGCACTGAATGTCTATGATATTCATCTCATCTATTGTGTTTCCTTTCCATATATGGACAAAATGCTGGAAATTAAAAAAAAAAAAGCTGGTTCTTTTAACGAATTTAATTCAATGAGTGGAAATCTTCTTGGTCTCTCACTCAGGTATCTCTGAAACCACTGTTGGAAACAGAATCCTTTACTAAAACCTGGACCAGACAGAAGAGGGCACTATTGTGGCAGCAGCACTGGTGTGGGCATCATAAGGCTTTAGTCTAGTCCTGCCTCGTCCTCGTGTTAGTGATGTGATCTTGGGCCAGACACTTCATTTCATTAGACTTTAATTCCTCATTTGAAAAAATAGGGAAAATTATCTACCTTACCTCACATGTTTTGAGAATTTCATGAGGCACATTTATGCTTTTCCCACCATGCCCTAGGTCCTTTGCTACCCCTTCTGTCTCCATCACTTGCCAGGGAGTGATTACAGCAAAGAGAAAAAGAGAACACTAGAAAATTCTAATATAATATTAATCCTTTTATGTAAATCCTGCTCTATTTCCAGGCAGGGTCATTCATTATATTAAAGTTTGAATCTGAATTTTAAACAGGATAGTCTCAAGGTAAAGGAAAGTTCTCTTTTGTCTTTCATTTTGCTGGTTAGAGAACAGAGACTTGGTTACCCCTTAGTAATGGGAATTTAGGATTCCTTATGCTTAGAGTCACTTCCTTCCCTTGACAGCCCAAACATCTATAAACATAAACCTTTCTGGTCTCCATAATTGGAGAGACTTGAAATGAGGCTTATGTGATGTAATTGGTAAATGATATTATTTGAAACTTTCAGGGCCATGAATTCTCTATATTTTAGGATGCTGTGTGCTGCTATTTTAATGGCCCCAGAAATGCACTGAGCAATAGTGCAGCAAATTAACACCATCTTCCTGCTTGCCTGAAACTATAAGAGGCAATTTGAATCACATTTGGTGTTTATAATTATTTTGTGATCCAATTTGCAGAATTGGAGCCATCATTGGATGTGTAGACCACCTATAAATCTTAATAAGATATTTTTATTTTTTTAAAAAAAGATCCACATACCACTTGGTCCCTGGAAAGAAGGAAGAATATTTATCTAAATGTCTCTGATTTGATTCTGTTTGACTGTTGGGTAAGTGGCAGAGGGATTTGTGAGAGTAAAAGTAAAAGGAGAGAGGGTTGTTACCATGTACACTCTTCTGAGGAATAGAAGTTCATTCCAGAGTTTCACTTTGGTCTTTGAGACTTGTGATCACTTTTACCCATCATAGACTACACTTGGCCTTCCAAAAACTTAGATCAACTGAAGTTCATCCCAGAACAGCCTGTCATGGGGAGCTGCCTTCAGAGATGATTAAACCTTTCTGTAGCTTCCCATGCTGGGATGGCAGAACAACCAGATAAAAGCTCCCTGGGTCACTGAGTCTTCTCACTGAGGGCTGTTGTTTTTGTAGGCTTGCCTGGTACTACGGCTACCTTCACACGAGGAGCAAATATATCTTTGTTATGTTACGTTTCTAAAACTTGAGAGGTTGTTTATTTTTTATTTCCCCCACAGCAACTAAATGAGATGTTTATTTACTATTATCATTCCCATTTTACAGATAAGGAAGCATAGAGTGGCCAAAGAACTCACCCAAGGTTACACAATTAATGAGACTCAGAACCAGCAGTAGAACCCTAGAAGTCTAGTTTCAGAGTCTGAGCCTGTCACTACTATACAATATTTTTGTAACTATTTTCTGTTTTTGCCTGACTGGGGATCTATCAGTCAGAGGTAGACTGGGGATCTACCTCTCCTCTGCCCCTGCTGTCTCACTTCTTCCCCTCCCTCCCTTCCCTCCTTCCCTCCTTCCTTCCTTCCAGAGGTTGTGTTATACTACATAGCAGCATAACCATGTTATTCAGCCCAGCTGACATAACAAATACCATAGACTGGGTGGCTTAAACAACAGTTTAATTTCTTACAATTCTGGAGGCTGGGAAGTTCAAGATTAAAATTCTGGCTAATTTGGTTCCTGGCAGATGGCCACATTCACTCTGTGTCCTCGAATGGGAGAGAGAGAAAGCTCTGGTGTCTCTCCTTCTTCTAAGGTGCTAATCCCATCACAAGGCCCTCACTCCCACCTGAAGCCAGTTATCTGAATCTCACAAAGGCCCTGTCTCTAAATATCATCACATTGGAGATTAGAGCTTCAATACATGATTCTTGATTCATAGCAATAATCTAGCCTATCCTGGTTAATTAAGCAATGATTCTGGGATTTCTTAGTATCTTTATGCTGCCTTACTAGAGTTATGAAAACATTAACGTTAGTTTTATCTCTGCAAATGTTATCTTATCTTCTTTGCTGGAGGGGAACCTCAGTGGAACTTCCACTGTCGTGCCCAAAGAAGCATATTATTAACTATTCCTTAAAGTTTCTGAGGTTTCCCCACTCTCAGAATCCTTCTATTGTGCTTCCCCATCTTTCACCTGTGCCCTACTAGTTATAGAGGCAGATCTCTCTCTATATCATTTACCTTTGCATATTCCTCCTCCCCATGATGGTTAATGTTAGTGTCAACTTGACTGGATTGAGAGATGCCTAAATAGCGAGTAAAACATTATTTCTGAGTGTATCCAGGAGGGTGTACTCAGAGGAGATGGATGTGGGAGTTGGTGGACTGAGAGAAGAAGATCCACCCTTAAAGTGGGCCAGTACCATCAAATTGGCTGGAGTCCTGGGTGGATCAAACAAATGGAAGAAGTAGGAATTTTCTCTCCCTCCCTTCCAGGCTGGAAAGGCCTTCTTCTCTTGCCTTTAGACATCAGATCTCCAGGCTCTTTGGCCTTGACCAGCATTCTCCCAGGATTCTCAGGCCTTTGGCCTTGAACTGAGAATTATACTATTGGCTTCCTTGGTTCTAAGGCTTTCAGGATTGGACTAAACCTTGCATTGCAGGGTCTTCAGCTTGCAGACAGCCTACTATGGGACTTTCCAGCCTCCATAATTGTGTGAACGCACTCTCTTAATAAATCCCCTCTCATCTATCTATCTATCTATATACCGTATATATAGTATTGTATTGGTTCTGTCTCTTTAATATGTTCTCCTTACTACCCTCCATGGTGCCCAAATCACTGACTCTAGTAGGCATTTGATAAATATTTGTTGAATTAAAGTGAATTTCCACTCTTATTTTCTCTTTTCTCTGGCTTCTTAGAAATAGAACCTGAAGACTTCTGTACTGTTTTTATATGAGTGTTTATTGTGTCTATCAAAAACATCTTTGATCTGTTTGCCAACCTGACATCTGAAGATGTCTAGCATAGGAAGCCTAGGGACAATGGATGACTAGTACAAGAAGGGCTCAGCTGATAAATGAATAATGAGATACACAGAGGACAAGAAACTTGCCTGGAGTTCCACACTGGCAAATCAAAGCTGAACTTCGTGTGTTCAGTTTAGTTTTCAATCCACATCTCTTCCTCTTAGCATTCTTTAGTTCAGCAAACATTTGTTTAGTTCAGCTGTACAGACAATAATGCTAATAAAGACAAATTCATGACATTGGTTCTATAAGAATGCTTGGCCTGACTCTGTTCCATACGCAGAGACCACCAGCCATAGCCAGCTACTTTGTAAATGCAGGACTCCATGAAATGTGCAAGGGGTTCACACCCCTGGGTGCATACATCACAGATGATGTATCTGCAGCATTACTTTTGCAAAGAAAAAATCTTCTTTCTACTAAACTTTTTGCATTCCCAAGAACATTTTTAGCTGGAAATCCATTCCATTACCTACTAATTAACCTTAAGGTGGTTGAATTCCTATAGGGCTATATAAGTTTGATCTTTATACTTGCATCTGAATTATAAAACAAGCCTCTCACTGGTCTCTGTGCAAATGGTCGCACCATCCTCCAGTCTGTCTTCCACATTGCATCTGGAGCTATCTTTAAAAATCAAACAAGCAGGTGAAAGTTTTCATGTATCTGATTATGAAAGTAATTCCACTAATGGTAGAAAATGGAGGTCCCCAGGGCTGGAAGGAAATGTTAAGGGGGTCTCATTTGGCCTCTCACCTCATGCTATGGGAGAGACTATTCTGTTCAATGACTACTCATTCTAATGGACACTCTCCAGTGACAGGAGACTCTACTTCCTGAGGTAACCCAGCTTTCACCAAAACTTACTGCTGCTCTTTGTGGCAATAAATAGAATGTAATGCTAAAGATAGAAATGGTGTATTCTATTCTTATTATAAGCTTTAAGCTTAGAATAGCTTTGAGTCTGTGCCGTATCTTTTACTTTGAAGGACGAATTGTATTGCAATTCACCAAAGATAGAGGTTCACACTGCATGACATTAACTCTTGAGTAGGAAGCTACTGATTTTGGTCCTCAACTTATCAGCTTGCCTCTTTCTAGTTATCAGTCTCTTCCCTACTCCCTGGTGAGAATTGTGCATCTCCTCTGTCCTCCTCTCTAGGCCCTCTCTCCTTGTGCTCTACCCTCTCCCCACCCGTCTTCTACCTCTATTTTGGTGCTGGGACAGCAGGCCTGATGGTAGACTTAAGCCATCTTTCAGCTTCACTGCCATGTGATTTTAGACCATGACCAAATCATACACTGCAGTATCACTGACGGAGCTCTGCAAGGGGATGGAGGACGTTAGCAACCACAAAGGCTCTCTGTAGAGCGAAGCTTACTTGAAATTAACTAGCAAATGTAAATGTGGCTTTAGAATCGTGACTTTGGTGGCTAAAAATGTCTTAGATGTGGCTGGAAAAGTACCACAGTGTCTTTAGAAAAGTTATTAAGAATATCTATCTGTGAGTATTTATGGGCTTATAAATATTTTTAGTGATAATGAAAATTATATTCTTCCAGGAAGCCTAGGGAGAATGGATGACTAGGGCTATTTTTCTCATTTTATAGACTTATACATGTACTGTGATCATTTATCTAGGATCCTGGAATAGTTGCTACTTCCAGGTGTCATCTTCACTTTTGCCTACAGAATGCAGGATTAGTTCTGCCTAGCAAACTGCTGAGCTACGTACTGCCTCAGCCAAGAACCTTCTGTATAGTAACCTAACATGTGTAGGGCAAAGCAGACACTCATGACTGGGATAATTCATTTACTCCTTCACATGGAGCATGGCCAACATCACGGATAGCTCAGTGGATGGTGTTTCTGTGCCTTATGATACAGAACGTGCTGCTAGCTTCTTTCCAGTTGCCTTTTATTCTTTAGCATGGTCACATGTACTTCATCTGATTAAGACAAAGCCCAGGCAAAACTATCCTGTCAAGGAAGACAGAATTCTGCTTTGAATCAATGCACACAGACAGTGAGATACTTGGGATTTGAGCTCACTCTTCTCATCCTGATGTCCCACTATTCATGTACCAATACCTATGGTACTTGCCCTTGCAGACGGTGTGGAGCAAGGAGCACTGGTGTCTGTTCTTTGACCATGCTTTTGTTCTTCTGAACATATATGACATTAGGTGTCTTCCAGGATGGGTGACAAGGCAATAGGGATTTTCCAGAGAGCAATCATTCAGGTTCTCTTCCCTCTTAACTCCCCTCTCCTTGTCTTACTTTTCCCCTTCTTGTGGTTCAACAGCTGTCTCCAGAGGCAGAGGAGTCAGCTACCTTCTTGAAACTCTGCTTAAAATTTTGCACAGGTGGAAGGTTTTGTACTAAAATAAGTTTTGGGTATTATTGTTATATATGCTTCTTTATCTTGCTTCAATGGTAGATACCATTTACTATGCACTTCATGCATGCTAATTCTTTTATTTATCATAACCAATCATATTTCATATAGATAGTATAATTAATATCTTTGTTTTATAGTTGCAGAAACCAAGGTACAAAGAGATTAAACAACTTGTCAGTGTTACACAGCTAGTAAGGGTAACAAGGATTTGAACCCAGGGAGGCTGGGCTAGAAATTTTTCATTTAATCTCCATGTCATGCTGCTTCTTTGGAAAGAGATTGTGAGTGTGGTCCCTAAAATTGGACCATTGTAACTTTTCTTATTTTCTTTGCGATGGTCCTCATTCTTTTCTTCTGAGTTAGGCAAGCTGCACTGAGAACTTGATTACGGCATTTAAAAGGAGAATTCTAGTAAACCTGCTGTTAGGTGTGAAACCCTTCCCTTGATTAGCTGATCAGGCAGAGTAGCTGAGTGTATTTCACAAACAGGCATGACTGGGTGTCTCAATTCTCTGGTTCTGGAGTTATTTTCAGAAGGAAGAGAAGTAGATCCAGATCTGTTCAACCCCACTACCTGTTTTCGATCCCCTCTGACAACTTGCCCCTCAGCTCCTTCACTTCCAGTCTGTCTCTCCCTTTATTAGAATCAGGTCCTTGTCCTCCTGGCCAGAGTGGCTTTTGTTCTGTTGGAATCCTTCTCTCTGCTGCATCATAGCTAGTTGCCAGATCCTTAGTACATATCTGTTCAAAGGAATTTGCCCACCAGGCACCCCTGCCCTCTCCATTCTTAAGATCTCAGGATGCACAACCAAGCACACTAGTGCAAAACAAAACAAAACAGAAAAATCCTGGCAGTAAGAGTAGGTAAGTTAGAGGTGGATATAATGATGGGTAAAATAGATTCTAAATGATATTCTAATTTTGTACCCTTCTAACTTATTAACTTTGAATGAAGCAGAAGTAAGAATCCCTAACTTACAAAGCCTGATCATATGGCCACCATCCCAGAGTCCCACAGAACAGCCCCATGCCTGAGCACTGAATGGACTAGGCTTATAACTGGCTCATGCCCCTCCAGTGCAAGTGCATGAAAAGGAAAACAAGTAGGAGTCATGGAATAGATGGCTGACCAAAGACACCAGCTGCCAGATTGAAAGAAGGAAGGAAAAACTTTAGATGAAAAACAAACAATAAACAAACCATCATAGGTCAGGTGTAATTCTGGGGAATAAGTGTCAGAATCTATAAGACGTCCCACAGCAAGAAGTTGCAGAGCAGAACAAGAAGAGAAAGATATTCGCAGAGGACAACCTCTGAGAGGCTCTGCCCCACATCTCTGATAGTTGGTTGGTTCCTGAGCTGCTGGAGAGACTTTCTGCCCACATAGCCCAGAGGCTGGTGCCACCAGTGAGCTGGGAACTGCTGTGGACTGGGCTCCAGGATCCTAGCTCCCAGGGGCACTTCCCACACCCAAAGACTGGAGCTGAGACAGCAGGCACCACATGGACTCTCCACCCACTGTGAACACTCATCCTCCCAGGGGCCCTTACCTCCTCAGCTTTCATCCTGCTCATTTCCACACAGACAGTTCCTGACTCTGGTCCAGCAGGTCCCCAGGTGATTTGCATAACTCCTGGGCCCGGACATTCTGGGCAGATACCTTCAGAACCAGAGTGCTAGCACTCTCCACACACACTCTTTTCTGTCCCTTCCCCTTCCCCACTGGTGGCCACCAAAAAAGACAAAAAAGGGACCTCCCAGCTCACAGCACAGTCTCAGGGTAGCTCAGCTGGCCTGGGGTCCAGCCTGCCAGCTGTCACTGGGGGAGACTTTGGGCCAGAGTGTGGGGTGAAAAGTGAGGCCCACTGAAGGCTACTAGTCTCCAAAAAGACTTTCTGGTGGAGTGGGGCCACTTCAGCCTCTCCTGGGTAGGGCTCTGCCCAGAAACTGGGAGGAGACATTTGACCCCTGCCAAAACAGCTAACTGGGCAGCTTCTGTGGAGTTTGAGGCCAAGTTTGCCCAACAGAGCCCCACCCCGCTGCACTTCCCCACCTACCTCAGCTTCTGCAGAGATTAAGGACTCACCTGGGAGCTCCAGCGCCCCACCCACCACTTGGGACAGGGAGTGCTTCCCCTGAGGGACCTGACCCGGTCCAGGATGCAGAAACTGCACTGCAGCATGTTCCTTCTGCAGGCTTCACCTGCTGGCAGGGAGGTCAGTTTGCATGCCCTTTACACCATTTACTGACTCAATTTTTCCAGCGGCGCGGGGGTGAAGGGGTCTAGTGGTGGGGGGGGGGGGGGGTCCAAGGAGTGGCTATTTGGAGGGGCACGTACCCCTCCCTGCAGAAAAACTGTGTTACTGGACAGGGCCCAAAGAACCAAACCCAAT
>CAUYPK010048421.1:0-16401 GCA_963574355.1 Loris lydekkerianus | reverse complement strand
AGTTCAGCTCTCATTCAACATCAGAGAATGCATACTGGAGAAAGACCCTATAAATGTAATGAGTGTGGGAAAACCTTCAGGTGTAACTCATCCCTTAGTAATCATCAGAGAATTCATACTGGAGAGAAACCATATCGATGTCTGGAATGTGGAATATCTTTTGGACAAAGTGCAGCTCTTATACAGCATCAGAGGATTCATACAGGGGAAAAACCTTTTAAATGTAACACATGTGGGAAAACTTTTAGACAGAGCTCATCACTTATTGCACATCAAAGAATTCATACTGGAGAGAAACCCTATGAATGTAATGCATGTGGGAAACTCTTTAGCCAGAGATCATCCCTTACTAATCATTATAAAATTCATATTGAGGAGGACTCCTTGAAAGCAAATTTGCATGTGTGAAAGCCTTAAGCCAAAGCTCATCAGAGGATACATACTTGAGATTGAAACACATACAATAAATATGAGGAAACTATTTTAGTTTAAAGTCCTTATCAGATATTAAGTTTTAAGGATAAACCTTGACTATGTAATAAATATGGGGGAAAGTTTCATACTTGTCAGTCACTTTTTAAAATATCCTGAGAGAAACAATTCACAATTGCAGACATTGGTATTGGCCATTTGTAAGATAAAATGCTTTTTTCTCTGTTTATACAGCAGCATATGCTATATAAGACACATAAACATGAGAAAATTTGGGATACATAGGTGTTGGATTTCTTAGTAGAAAAACAGCAACCATGTAAGCTGCTAGCATATTTATTATAACTAATATTTTAATAGATAACAAAAGAATTGATCTTGAGAATATATGCATTTTTAGAGCAAAGGACCAAATAAAAGAAAAACAAACTGCAAACTACCTCTCTGTCTGGAATTTATCTTTTTTCTGATGAATTTTTGGACTTTGTTCATGGCTTTCATTAAAAAAGAGAAAGAAAATTCTGTTCTCTTCCTTCTTTGTTATTCTAGTCATTTCTAAACTATTCCTAATGGCCTGCCATATTTTCCACACATTTTCTAATTTTGTTCTTAGAATTATTTTTCTTTATTGTCTTGAAGTTATATTTATTATGAAATCCTGCTTGCTATGCTGTGAGCAGTAATAGTATTAGGTAATTTGAGTAGTAACATTTAGTTTGTTTAGGCAATCACTTCATGGTTAAAGCTATTAATTTTTTTAGTTCCCTGCAAAAGAAATCATAACAGTTTAAAGAACTTTTCACTTGTGACAAGGTCTTGAAACAGAATCAATTCATGAAATAAAAGCTGTTTTTCTTGCTTGGAGTTTTCTAATTCTTAATAAAAATTGACTGGCAGGGAAAATTAAAAAAAATTAAACATTAGGGGCAGTGCCTATGCCTCAAAGGAGTAGGGCACTGGTCCAATGGAAGTGGTGGGTTCAAATCTGACCTCAGCCAAAAACTGCAAAAAAAAAAAAATAAATAAATAAATAAAAATAAATAAAAATAAATTAATTAATTAATTAAACTTTAGAACCTGTTTACTTAGTAAGTTTGTTTATACTCAAGTTTGGATGAGATAAACTACCCTGGCTCCTAGAAATTATATAGAAGAAGGAGGCCCAATTTTAAAGAGGGCACAGAAGAGGAGATTAAAGGAAATAGCAAATGAGGAAACAATTTATAATGTGTTAAAGGGATTTTCACAGAGAAATAGATATCGTGTTGTAGAACACAACAGGGATTTGCATAAGATGCAGAAAAAAGGAATGGAGACCAATACAAATGGAGCCTGAAGAGAACAGAAATGGTGTCCCATAGACAGTGATTCCTGAGCCCAGGTTTGGGAGAATAATAGGAATTATCCAGAAAGTGAGACAAGTAGAATATTCTAAACAGAAGAAACTACATATGCAAGATGTGGGTGGGAGGGTAGTGCGTGGCATATTTGTAGAAAATCTATAAGAAAATGAGAAAGAGGTTGAAGTTTGAGAACACAGTGGCTAAGTAATGAAAGGTCTTATTTGCCATAGTAAAGAGTTTGAATTTTATTCAAAACTTACTGCACCAAGTAAAGATTTTAAGTGAGGGAAACTGAGTGATAATGTGTAGCAGATGAATTTAGGTTGAAGACAGTTGAGCAAATAAGTCCAGAAGGTGGGTTACAGTAATTTGAATGATAGGTGAAGGAGTCTCTAAGCTAGTGATTTCAACCAGTGTGCCATGATAATTTTTAAAAATCCTTAATTAAATCAGTTTTAAAAGAGTTCAAAGTACTGTAAGTATATATTTTTTCATTTTTTTGAAATTTTTGATCAACATAATTTAATTTATGTCAGGGAAATTTATAGGTTCAAGTGTGCTATGATATAAAAAACTTGAAAACCATTGCTATAAGCTCAATATGTGTGAAGAATTTGTGACTAGCATACTTTTTGCAATAATTGGGGAAGGTGAGTTAGGTTAACACCTAGATCGCTGTCTTAGTTATCTGGATGGATGGTGGTGCAAAGCAGCAATGTAGGCAAGTTAGAGGACGTTTGATTTTATACATGTTATATCTAAAAGGGAGAGATTAACTGGATGAGTAGAATTAAGAATAATAAAAATATATTGGTAGTGAAAATCATGATATATGAAATTGGCCGGGAGTACATATGGATTAGAATGAGAACTAAAATGTAATGTGAATGGCATTATTGATAAAAGGCAGAAGAATGATGTTACTGAGCCCAAAGTAGTAATGAATCTGAGTCAGGTGCCACAACTCAAGTAATAAGTAAATTGGTAACTAAGGAGATCATTGGAGACTTTGGCAAGAGAAATTTCAGTGAAGTAGGGCGAACAGACCCCAGATTATTGTAGATGATAGTATTGTGGAAGGTTGAACTAGGAGGCTATTGTAGACTATGTGTCAAATTAAAGAAAATGATTTAGGGAACATTTCTATTTTAATGATTGAGGCAATAATGTTATATACATACTGACAGTGGATTAAAGAAGACACAGCTGGGTGAAACAGATTTTTTTGAAATGTTCCCTCTGAAATGAAGGAATTTGAGTCAGAACACAGGGTGCAGGAATTAACACTAGGAGGGAGGTGAGAGCCTACAGAAAAATGGGAATACAAAGAAGTTTGATTTGGAGATGAAGGAATTTCTGCCTGGTGGCTTACTTTCTGTAAGGTAGGAGAAATACCTCATTTTTAAGATGTTGGTAACAGTAATATTTCTGTATATTTGAGTGCTTAATAATATTAATTAAATTAATGAGTTTCAATCTTTGGAGATTTTTTAAAGAAGTCATGGATCTGAGCTTCTTCCCTACTCCTGTTTTAATAAGCTCCACTTTTTATCAGTTTCATATATTTGACACCTATGTTACTTTTTGTTATTTTAAGGAGAGAATTTGCTGGTGGACTAATGCTTGGCAGTTACTTGAGGAGGGAAAGAAGCAGTTCTTTTAAAAAGTGGTAAGTTTGAACAAGGGCTGGAAAGAAATGTAGGAGTTTAACAGCTATGTGGAGGTACATGGAAAGGCATTCCAAGTAGGGGAAAGGCTTGTGCAATGAATGGCAGGGAGTCAGAGAATATGTGTTCACTGTACTATTATAAATAGCACTTTTAAGTTTCATATTTTATTTGATACTAGCATATGGAAATACAATTGATTTTTGTATATTGACCAGCAACATTGCTAAATTTACTGATTTCTAATAGCTTGTTTGTGTTTTTTTTTTTTTTTTTTGAATTTTCTGCATATGTAATTATATTATCTATAAGAAATTATCATTTTTTCTTTTCTGATCATGATAGTTTTCATTTATTTTTCTTACATTAAAGCACTATATAGAACAGGCCAGTACAATTGGTGAGAAATTATAATATTTAGTATTTCTCCATTTAATCTGATGTTTTAATTTGTTGGTGGGTATCAGTTATCAGAATAAGAATATTTCCTTGTATTTCTAGTGCACTGTAAGTTTTATTATAAAAGGGAGTAGTATTTTGTCATATCTATTTTCTGCATTGATTGAAATGATCATATTGTTTTCCTCTTCATTCTTTTAATAGAGAATTACATTGTGTGAATTTTGGTGTTAACCAATGTTGCATTCCTGAAATAAATTCTACGTGATCATGAGATATCATCATATATTTGTTTCTTCTTTAATAAATAGAAGCCTGATGAAGTGACTAAGACTGTGGGGAGACAGCTCAGGTCCAGGAGTTAGAGACCAGCCTGGTCAGCATAGTGAGACCTCACCCCCGAAAACAAACAAACAAACAACCCAACTAGCCAAACCCCACAGAGTCAGAGTTATTGTAGCTGGAAAACAAAGACATAAAGGATTGTAGATAGAAGAAAGGAACACAGCAATACAAATGTAGCAATATATTCAATACAGTTTGTGTAGTTGGAATCACTGGAGTGAACAGAAACTTAACCAAAGGAGCTGTGAAATTCATTGGAGCTTGCAGTTTACTTTACACTGTGTGGGAAATGGGAGCAGGGAGGGAGGAAAGAAACAGAGGCTTTAAAAACTGGAGACTGGACAGGAGGACTTAGGACGCTATAAAGTCAGTGCTGCTAAGAAACTTCCAACAAACCCACCACGTTGCCATGCCACCTCACTGGAGCAAGAAGGGGTCCCCAAAACCAACAGAAAGGAAGTCCCCAGTTTTGGCACCATGAATGGGGACATTGGCAATTCCAGTACCCTCCTAAGGACATTTATCTGATCTTGGCTAAAAAGACTATATCAAGGTATCCTTAAAAATAGGCAGGCAGAAAAGGGGGTTCAGGAGACACGAGCCAAAAAGTTGGAAAGAGCAGAAATGGAACTGGTTCAGGGTGATCCCAGCCTTCCCTCAGCAAACCAAGGAGGATTTGAATGCCCTTCCCAAAACAGCCTCAGAACATCAAGACACAAATGTTCAGGTTTTGACAAAAATTAATCCCAATATCGGGACCAGTTCTAAATAATCCATGAGTCAAAAGGAAGTCTCAGAGGAAATTAAAATATGCTGAATAGAATAAAAATGAAAAGAACATACCAAAATTTGTAGGATATAGCTGTGAAAAGTCACAGATGCCAAGCTGGAGTCACTTACATCAGACCCAAACAAATTGGGCTAGAAGGTCATGAAGGAGGAATGTCATGCTCATGTGTCTGAGATAGGAACTATCGCAAAGACCTTCCAAAAACCCACCAATATTTTTTGCATGTCTTATACCCCTTGAAACATCCTGCACATCCTGCACATGTCTGTAACAGTTTACTACAAAAAAATTCTCAAGATTGCAGCTTTCCAGATAAGCTGTTCTCACAAGAACATTTGGTTAACTATGGCTGTCTCCAACAATGAGTTAATACTATGTCCTACAACAAGACCTCATGACCAATGATTTTTGTCTCAAAATAGCTTACCTAGGGCAGCGCCTGGGGCTCAAAGGAGTAAGGCACCAGCCCCATGTGCCGGAGGTAATGGGTTCAAACCCAGCCCTAGCCAAAAACTGCAAAAACAAACAAAAAAACCCTAAACTTACCTAGATCTCTCCTCTTCAACTTTAAAAGGTTCCCCCTTACCCCAACCTCTCCAGATAATCCCTTTGATCTATTATAGTGCACATATTCTGGATGGCAATTCCCTTGTTAATTGCTGAATAAACTTTTTTTTTTTTTTTTTTTTTTCCTGATAGCCTCTTTCCCTGTTATTATTGTGGGTGACATAGCTAAAGAATTTCTAAGACAAAACTAATGGCAATAAATGTTAATATTGAAAATGAGGAAAAATCTTAAATTAGTAACCTAAATTCCCACCATGAGAACCTAAAAAAAGAAGGTAAAAAATAAATGCAAATCAAAAAGGAGAAAAAGTTAAGAGCTTAAGTCAATAAAATAGAAGATAGAGGCCTAAACTGTACACTCTGCAGTTTAGGTGTCCTGACTCCTCCTAGAGATGACAACACTGTACCTGGCTACTGTTGTTCCCCAGGTCTTAGACAATTGTCAAGTCAGCTTAACATGTCCCAACTTCATCTTTGCTCAGGCTGCATGAAGAAAACATTATATAAAATGCACAACATCATCTCAAGACCTACCCTAACTATCAAAAGAGCTAATTGACTGACAGAACATAAAAAGGATTGCAATAGACAGCAATTAAACTCCTGCAGAAATTAGCAGACCAGGGTATTATCCTTCATATGAATGATGAGCATAAAGAATTCAAGGATGTCAAACTCTTTTACTACTTCTGAAAGGATGATGGCACCTTCCCATTGGACAACGAAGTGAGAAGACAGAGGCTGTACGAGAAGTTGATAAGCCCAGAAAACACACTCATGTCGTCCAGGAAGGAGGAAGAAGTCAAGCATGAGCACACCTTCATAGCATCTGAATCCCTGGATTGGCTGGTTTGGAAGGTGAGGCCTCTACAAGGAGAGGCAGAGTGACTTTCTTTGCCAGTAACTTAGGCAGCATGGCATCATACAGCACATGTCCAACAAGCACCCATTTGTGAACAGCAGTCTTCTCTACCAGTTCAGAATGAGCTTCTGTTGGAGGTGAATACTGACAGAGCTGCTCAATAAGAAGTCCCATTCCTCCCAGAAAACTCTTGATAGTTGCTTCTGCCTGAGGAAGCCCAGCTCTGACCACCGCAGCTACCTGCTTTATGTCTGTAAGTCCCAGCAAGGAGATCAAGATAGGTCTTGGTGAGGAGGAGCAGCACAAGCAGCAGCAGCAGCCCCCATCCCCCTGTGCTTTGCAGCTGCTGAAGAAGTCTATCATGCCCCAGGAGCTCCTGACTTCTAGGGCTCCATATGCAAGGACAACATTCACAATTGTTGCCAACAAGGTTGGCTGGGGCTTTGTGGTACAAGGAAATAAGCTGTGCTACATCCACGTGGTAAATCCCAGGGGCCCTGCAACTGCAGCAAGAATGAAGGTCTGTCAGTTTTTTGTCTCTGTCAGTGGGCTGAATACGCTGCATGTAGACCACTGAATGGTGAGCAATCTGATTCTGAAAGGCCCCTGGAGGATTGTCATGGAAGTCATGGAGGAGTTGAAGCTCTTAGTGGGAGGGTGGGGAGGGGGGACCTTCCAGCCCACCAGTGGTCTGTGGGTGAGCTAAGCCAGGATGAACCAAAGCAATGCAATGACAAGACTTCCAGGCAAATGGATGGTTTTGGATGTACAGAGCTGTTTTTCCATATATACATATCTTAAATTGAATTTCACACACTGAATGTGGAAGAACTGGGTAAAGTATCTTTAAAAAGAGTCAGTGTAGAGGCTCTGCACCTGTAGCTCGGCAGCTAGAGTGCCAGCCACATATACCAAAGCTGGCGGGTTTGAACCCAGCCCAGGCCTGCCAAACAACAATAACAACTGCAACCAAAAAATAGCCAGACATTGTGGCAGGCACCTGTACTCCCAGCTACTTGGTAGGTTGAGGCAAGAGAATTGCTTAAGCCCAAGTTGGAGGTTTCTGTGAGCTGTGATGCCATAGCACTCAACCAGGGTGACATAGTGGGGCTGTCTCAAAAAAAAAAAAAAAAAAAAAAAGTCAGTGTAGAAACCTTTGGGAAACAGTTTTCCTAGATGATAGAATTGTCTTACTAGATTTCTATTTGCAGTTCTCATTGTTTTTTAATCTTAGTATGAGGAAGTTGAAATGTATCTCTAGACCTAACAGATAAACCTTCTTAAGGATCAATAGAGTAGTTGGTATAGACTTTATAGGAGCTTTCTAGAATTAACTCCAAATATGTTGAATGTTAAAACAGAGACATTTATATATATACATATAATTGAAATCAAATGTTTTGGCAAGATTTCACTTTGAAGATGTCCCTTTTTAAGAAATTGGCCCATACATGATAAATAAAGCCTAAAACTCTAAATTGCCTCCTAGCCTGAATTTTAAGTAGCTTTCTAGTGTAACCTTTTCTAAGGACATGACAGCAGGACATGCTCCGTATTTGGGGGGATTATTTTTACTGAAATCACCATCTTGTATTGTAAAGTTTCAGCTTATTTGTATATGTATGCATGTTTTCTTTTTTAGTCTAGAAAAGTGTATTTTGGGCCTTAATATATAGAGGAAATTCCTCAAGGAAATTCCTTCTCAAAATTTGAAGTTAGAGAATGCTAAATTCTTCAAGTAATGAGGCTGAATGGTAAGATTGCTTTCTTATCATGGATTAACAAAATAAAATATGAATGTTGTGCCTCAAAAAAAAAAAAGAAGAAGAAGATATCATAGAATCAGTAATCAGTGAATCTTTGAGAATATTAATGAAATTGACAAATCTCCAACAAGTCTGACAAAGAAAAAAGAGGTAAGACAAATTGCCTATATCAGGAAAGAAAAGAGGATATCATTTCAACCCCTGTGGTGGGAAATAAGTGGATGTGGCTATAAAAGGTGAACATGAGGGATACTTCTGATGATGAAAAAAGGTTGTGTCTTGACCATTAGTATCAGTATCCTGATTGTGACATCATATTATAATTTTGCAAGATGTCATTGAAGGAACCCGGATAAAGGTCACACTGAGATCTTTATTTCTTTCAAAATTGCATGTGAGTATACAATTATTTAAAAATATGGCCTTCAGGCAATGTGCAGAAACAAATTTAACACAGTGAATATGCCATGTGTATGTACCATTGACCTGGGAACAATAGAGGGCTTAGGATGTTAGTCCTCCTCATAGTTGAAAGTCTATATATAACTTGAGTCCCCAAAAACTTAACTCCTGATAGCCTGCTGTTGACAAGAAACCTTACTGATAACACAAACAGTTAACACATGTTTTGTATGTTGTATGTATTACATACTCTATTCTTACAATAAAGTAACCTGGAGAAAAGAAAATTTTGTTTTCTGACACTCCTTCTTCTACATTTTCTTTCTCATCACCTGGCACTGGTTTAGAAACACTCATCTCCATCAAGTCATCTTCTGTTAATTCTTTTGGTGTGTTGTCTATTTGATATTCTTTCTGTTATTCCCCCCCCCCCCCCAGAAAAGGGCACTTTTATCTGCATTAAAAACCTGCTCAGGCATATATCCTTTCTCCTGTATGATTTTCTTAATGGCTTTTGGGAACTCATATGCTGCCTCTTAGGCAGAAGAAGCTGCTTCTCTTGTTATCTTGACATATTTAAAACCTAATATTTTTCTAAAATTACCAAAACATCCTTTACTGGCATCAAATTCTCTAGTTTTAGATCCCTTGCCTTCCTTTTGCTTTTTTATATAATGATTTTTTATTTTTATTTTTTATTTTATGAGACAGAATCTTGTTCTGTTGCCCAGGCTGGAGTGCAGTGGTGAAGAGTGAAAGTTTGATCTCTTCTGACCCTATATGGATACCCTTGATTGCCTTTTCTTGCCTAATTGTGATGGCTAAGACTTCTATTACAATGTTAAAAAGCAGTGGAGACAATGGGCAACCTTGCCTGGTTCCTGATCTGAGTAGAAATGATTTCACTTTAACTCCATTCAATATGATATTGGCTGTGGGTTTGCTGTAGATGGCCTCTATCATTTTAAGAAATGTCCCTTCTATACCCATTTCCTTAAGTGTTCTGATTGTGAAGGGATACTGGATATTATCAAAAGCTTTTTCTGCATTGATTAAGATAATCATATGGTCTTTGTTTTTTAATTTGTTTATGTGCTGAATTATATTAATAGATTTACGTATATTGAACCAGCCTTGAGACCCTGGGATGAAACCCACTTGGTCATGGTGTATATTTTGTTTGATGTGTTGCTGGATTCTGTTTGGTAGAATCTTGTTGAATATTTGTGCATCAATGTTCATTAGTGGTATTGTCTATAATTTTCTTTTCTTCTTGGATTTTTTCCTGGTTTTGGGATCAAGGTGATGTTTGCTTCATTGAATGTATTGGGTAGGATTCCTTCTTTTTATATATTCTGGAAAAGGTAAAGTAATATAGGTACTAGTTCCACTTTAAAGGTTTGGTAGAATTCTGATGTGAAGCCATCTGGTGCTGGGCTTTTCTTTTTTAGGGAGATTTTGTATAGTTGATGCTATTTTAGAACTTGATATAGGCCTGTTTAACATTTCCACATCATTCTAGCTAAGTCTAGGAAGGTGACATGCTTCCTAGGATTGGTCTATTTCCTTCAAATTTTTGAAAGGAAATTTCAAATTTATGACAATAGAGTTTCATGTAATATTCATTAAACATGTTTTGAATGTCTGAGGAGTCTGTTGTTATTTCATCTTTGCCATTTCTGCTTTATGAAATTAAAGATTTCACACTTTTTTTCTTGGTGAAGTTAGCCAATGGTTTATCTATTTTATTGACCTTTTCAAACAACCAACCTTTTGAGTGATTGATTTGTTGTATAATCCTTTTGTTTTCTATTTGATTTAATTCTGCTCTAATTTTGGTTATTTCTTTTCTTCTGCTATGTTTTGGATTGGAATGTTCTTCCTATTCCAGTTGCTTGAGATGTCTCATTAATTTGTCAACTTCTCTTTCCATTCTCTTAAGGAAGGCTTGCAATGCTATAAATTTCCCTTTCAGGACTGCCTTTGTGGTATCCCAGAGGTTCTGATAATTTGTGTCTTCATTGTCATATTGTTCCCAAAATTTGGTAATTTATGTCTTAATCTTGGCTGTGACCCAGCTATTATCTACAATAAGGTTATTTAGTTTTCATGTTTTTGTATGAGTATGCAGATTCCTGTTGTTATTGAGTTCAACTTTTATTCCATGATGGTCTGAGAAAATATAAGGAATGATTTCTATTCTTTTAAATTTGCTGAGGTTAGATTTGTGACCTAAGATGTGATCAATTTTAGAGTATGGTTCATGGGCTGATGAGAAGAATGTGTATTCAATTTTGTTAGGATTAAATGTTCTGTAGATATCTGTTAGATGCAATTGTTGGATGTTTAAGACTAAAATTTGTTTTCTTTGCTTCGTATTGGAGGATCTATCCAACACTGACAAAGGAGTGTTAAAATCTCCAACTATTATGGTGCTGGAGGAAATCAAGTTGCTCATGTCTGTTAGAGTCTCTCTCATAAATTGAGGTGCATTCTGGTTGGGTGCATAAATGTTAATAATTGAAATCTCATCATGTTGAGTGTTACCCTTAACAAATATAAAGTGACCAACCTTATCTTTCCTTACTTTTGTTGATTTAAAGCCTATTGTATCTGTGAATAAAATCGCAACACCTGCTTTTTTCTGATTTACATTTACCTGAGTTATAGATGACCATCCCTTCACCCTGAGACTATATTTATCTTTTAAGTAAAGATGAGATTCTTGTATTCAACAGATATGGCCTGAGTTTTTGTATCCAGTTAGCCTACCTGTGCCTCTTTAGAGGAGAATTTAAGCCATTCACATTAATTGTAAATATTGATAAGCCTCGTAGAATTTGGGGTATCGAGTGTTTTGAAAGTTCAGTGGACATTTTTAATCTTTTGCCACTGTGGAAGTTGGAATTTGATCAAAAGTTTCAGAGTGAGTTTACTTTTTTGGTGGAGGATTCTGCTGGTCATTATGAAGGATAGGTCTAAGAATATCCTGGATAGCTGGTTTAGTTATGGCAAATTTCTTTAACATGTGAATGTCATTAAAATATTTAATTTCTCTATCACAAATGAATCTTAGTTTTGCTGGATATAGGATCCTGGGTTGAAAACTCTTCTAGTTTGAAAGGTTTCACTGAGAGAACTGCAGTCATTCTAATGTTCTTCCTTTTATAGGTTATGGTTTTCTTACATCTGTCTGCTTGGAGAATTTTCTCCTTTACTTTACTTTGGCAAAGTTAAACATAATGTGCCTAGGAGATATCTTATTTGGGTTAAGTCATGCTGGTGTTCTGAAACTCTCTGCTATCTGAATTTCAGAATCTCTTGGCATGTTTGGAATGTTATCCTTTATTATCCCATGAAGAAGAGCATCTGTGCCTTTCGAAGCCACCTCATTGTCTTCAGGAATTCCTATAAAGTGAATATTAGTTTTCTTCATATTATCCCAGAGCTGTCTGAGAGAAAGATCTGTTTTTGCTCTCCACTTCTCTTCCTGTTTGGGTGTTTGGGAGCATTCAAAAGCTTAGTCTTCAATGTCAGAAATCCTTTCTTCTGCCTGCTCCATTCTGTTACTGAGGGGCTGTACCATATTTCTCAGATCTTTGAGGGTACAAATTCTTGTCTCTATGTGTCAAAATCTTTGGTGATTTTGTCTTTGAATTCATTGAATTCTTGAGACAACTTTTGAAATGCTCCTTAAATTTCTAATTCCAACTTTATCTTCATTCTATTAATCTTATTTGCAATCCAAATTCTGAATTCGATTTCTGACATCTCAGCCATTTGTTTATGAATGGAATCTTCGGTTGTGTCTGCCATGTCATTCCTTGGGGGAGTTGATCTGTGGAACAACATGGTTATTGGTTATTCATGTTACCAGAGTTTTTCTGCTTATTCCACCCCATGGTATTTTACACTGTTTTGCTAAATGAGCAGATAAGGTGAAGTTGGGTTGGGGGCTCACAGAGTAGTCATTAACCAGCTCTTTGCCAAAGATCTGGGACTTGTGTCTCTACCTTTTCTCTTAGAGCTTTGCAATGGACCCATAAGTGCTCTGGCCCGATCAACTGGGACCTGCTTGATGTGATGGGACTAAGTTGCTCTGTCTTATTTTCAGCTGGTCTCTGTCCTACCCTAGTGAATAAGTTACTCTGGGTTGAAATCTTAGCTGTGGAGAAATATCAGAAATGAAGTCACCCCACCCCCCATGGGCAACCACTGGAAAAGGAAAATCAAACCTTCCCACAAGCACAAACCCAGGGTACCACTTGGATAGTTCTCAGGTGATTGGCCCAGTTAAAGAGGTCCAAATCAATTGTCCCAGTCAGCACCAGTCTCAGGTGGGAGACTTCAAAAGGTCTCCAGCAACCAGATAGCAGGGGTCTGCTGGCAGCTCAAGTATGACTTGCTCTGCTGCTCCATGAAGTCAGAAGGACCCACCCAGCAAATGAATTAGTCTGGGAAGATTGATACTTTCTTCCCCACCTTACACCTCTGTCATACTCAGTCACTGGTAACCCCACAGGGCTGTGACCCAATTTCCTCCCAGGAGCAGATGCTCTAGGGATTTGCACCTACCTGAGCCACAGGGAGATCTATGTCTGTTTGGCCAGGCCGCCACTCTCCACCAACATCCAGCAAGAGGACCTGAGGCCTGAAAACCTAGGGCACTTAATGGAGGCTGAGGTGGTTCACTCAGTTCCAGCCCCACCCCTGATGTTGCTCACAGAACAGAACAATTTTGCAGAATTTGTTTCTGTCCCGGGTATATTCCCCTGTGAACCAGACACTGTTTGAGTTCACAGAAACTGTGACTCAGTCCTGGCCTGTGCCACTGCCTGGAGCTAGCATGTCTCAGCTGCAGTCTGTGTTGGGGCGGGCATGGTCAGAGCTCACACGCAGCTGTCAGTTCCAGCCTCTGCCCACCTGCCTTTGTCTCAGCTATGATCCCCTGAGGGCTGGGTGCTTCTTAGACTTACTAAAGCAGTCCTTCTGGATTAACCCTGCCATGGGAGTATGCTGTCTCTGTGTCTGTGTATTTTAGTCTCTGGCCTTGCCGTGCCCCACCCAGGCAGGTAGTGCCTCAGGAATACCCTTTACTCATAGGGCCTACATTTCCATCCCAGATCTGTTTAACCAGTGGCTGCCATTGGAGAAGATGCCCAGTTTCCTCTGGTTGCCCAGAGAGGCAGGGAGTGTATCTCCAAAATATCCCCAGGGGTGTGAGTCCTATTTTTCCCACCACTGCACCTGCTGCTCTGTGCTGCGGGGAACCACTCTCCCTTTCCAATATGGTTCCCTCCGTTAACTGTCTTCTCCTTACTCCTGTGCCACAGAATCAGCACAGACCAGCAACAGCCCATGCCCTATCCACACCTTTTGAGAAAATGCCCCAAAATCTGAACTCCATGAGGGACAGGCTTCCAGACCTCAGGGTGAGAGTGGAGGGGAGTGCTGGGAGTTCAGAATTGCAAGTAGAGAATATATACAGTTTTATGCCTGGCAGGAGAGTGTCATGGCACATTCATAAGTCCTCTCTAGGGAAGGAGTTCCAGTTTTTAGAGGGTCTCTCCTTTGGGATAAAATAGGAGGGGATCTGAACTCTGTTTACTTGTTTGTATAGAGTATACTGTGAACTGTTCTCATGGGGGAGGGGACTCCCATCCACTTGGTGATGAATTTTGTATCTATTGTTTCCTTTTGGTCACAGCTTGCCTCAGCAAAGTTGATGTGCATTCTTTAATCTTCTCTCTTGAATCAGCAATAACCTATTGGCTTACTTGCTAAACTTCTGTCCTTTAACTCTCCTTCTGGATGGGAGCCTCTATGGAAAGCTGGCTCCAGTTGGCCATCTTGCCTCTGCCTCCTAAAATGTCTATTTCTGACATGACATTATTTTAATGAGCAATTGGACAAAAAATATTCAAGATGTTCACCTAGTGCTGTTTATACTAAGCAAACATTGAAGATAACCAGCATCCTTCAATGTGGGTCCAGTCACATGAACAATGGAAACCCAAAAGGAAATGCCAGGCAGGTGGGGAAGAATGGAACATACCCAAAAGGAAACACCAGTCAATCAGATGATTGCACAGGCTGTATTGTTACATAGAAAAAGAGCACTACAAAAGATGGTGGCTGAGTAACAGCTTCCCTGCAACTGGGCACAACGAGTCTGGGGAGACAAGACTCCAGGCATCTCTGGCTGGTGGGATCTGCCTATGATCATCCCTTTGAGGATACAGGGAGCCAGCAAGGGACTTCTGGACCCCAGGAGGAGGACAAAAACAGTGGAAAACTGGCAAGTGGCTGCGGGTGTTCCACCAACCTAATCACGCCGGCAACTGTGAGTACTAGCAGCAGTGAGACTGAAAACCGGAAAGGCCTTACCTGTGAACTGTTTTGGTGTTCTTGAGCTGCCTTGGGGAGAGCTTGAGCAGGAGTGTGGAGAACGTTGGGCATTGTCTGGGACCCCAGAAAGAGCCACGGAGCTGGACAAAGTAAGCCATTGTGAAAGAACTGCTGCGGCAAGCTCCACCCTCAGGGTCCCAGAGCAAGGAATGGGCGGGACAAAGTAAACTAGTGACTGAGCAGCCTAAAGGCGGGGAGTGAGCTGCCTTACACCCTTAATCCCTAGGGGCAGAGTGGGACGGTTTTGGCACACTGGAGCCTTGGGCTGTTGCCCTGGGTAGAGTGCTGTGACATTACAGCTCATAGCAACCTCAAACTCCTGGGCCTGGTGCCGCCCAGACCTCCATAAGAGCTGTGCAGCAACCCCAACTGGTGACCTGCACCCACCGGGCCTCCACATTACCTGACTAGTAACTCCAGGAGCCAAGCAACCCTGCATCCTCCCTCCTGTGCCCTCCCAGCCTCCACACTAGTCTGTTCATCTGGCCAGGGACTCTGGTAGCTGCATGCCCTCTGGAGCCCTATCTGCCTCTGCACAGAGCCCTTTTCCTGGCCAGAGACTGCTGGAGCCTTGGGCTCTCTGTGCCAAAGTCACTGGGCAGCAGGCACTCCCAGAACCGTGTGCACCAACCCCCAGCCCTGTTGCTGGATCCGGGTGTGTCATAAACCGGAGCTGCTTCCACAACCAGAACTCCCTACCTAGAGCAGTCCTAGAGGAACTACACAGGGTCATTCCCTACAAAGATCCAGCAACAATAGAGTGATCCTCCTGGGGTCTAATCTTGGAGAGACACCTCCCCAACTCTGAGGACAGCCAGAGGCAACGGTGAAAAAAAATCATGAGGCGAAATCATCAGAAAAACTCTGGCAATATGAATAATCAGAGTAGGTCAACTCCCCCAAGGATCAATGGGGCAGAAACAACACAAGACCCCATGCACAAACAAATAGCTGAAATGTCAGAAATTGAATTCAGGATCTGGATAGCAAACAAGATCGAATTAGAATTCCAAAAGTTATCTCAAGAATTCAACGGATTCAAAGAGCAAATGACCAAAGATTTTGACACATTGAGGCAAGAAGTTGCATCCCTCAAAGATCTTAGAAACACAGTAGAATCCCTCAGTAACAGAATGGAGCAAGCAGAAGAAAGAATTTCTGACATTGAAGACAAAGCTTTTGAACGCTCCCAAACCCGCAAAGAAGAAGAGAAATGGAGAGCAAAAACAGACCACTCTCTCAGAGAGCTCTGGGATAATTTGAAGAAAACCAATGTTCATCTTAATAGGGATCCCCGAAAGTGACGAAGTGGCTTCACAAGGCACAGAGTCTCTTCTCCATGAGATTATGAAGGAGAATTTTCTAGAAATGCCAAGAGATTCTGAAATTCAGATAGCAGACAGTTTCAGAACTCCAGCAC